>OZ029925.1:24937142-25009642 GCA_964023275.1 Norana najaformis
TATGCTTATGTCATTAAGAACTTACACAGCCTTTCAGTGGTAATTTATAAAACTGTGCAAATAAGACCTGTACGTTTAGAGCATAACTATGACGATAACTGCGTAGTCTGTTTCATGGTAATCGCTTAACATCAGCTGGCTGTTCATCACATGATTCTATCATTTAACAACATCCACCCAATTTCTTAGGAAATCATATGATCTCCTTTGCTTAGCAGCTCAACAGTTGACACTTTTCATTCGATATCCAGGAGATATAAGTACTCCGTGGCTTCAAGACAATTGCGCAATAAATCATCTCCTACCTCAAACATCTAAGCAATGTTTCAGGAACCAAAAGATCCCCGTTGTTTAGTTCCACTGTTAAGCGCTTCTCGTTAGGCTTTGGTGCCACACATAAATATACGAAAATGAAAATACTGTACCCTACTAGAAATTCTGTAACAGTTTTTAAAATATGGTGTGATGGACAAAAAAAGAATTGAAGTCAATTTTTATTATACAGGTGTCGTGATTGTCAGCCGTTTCATCGTCTTCGAACAGTTTTATAACACTTAGGAAAATATGTTTTTGTGAGCTCCTATATAATCAATGTTTGAAATATCATACTGAATGAAAAGAGCAGATAATATGCCGTAATCAGCTATCGCTGGTTTGAGAATAAACATTCAGTACACAGTAACCGATGAAAGCTGAACTTGCCTCAACTGTCAAAAAGCGCTTACGTAGATCATTGTCTTGAAATGCAGAGAGAAACTCATGCTTAAGAAAAGCTTAAGAAATACCAGGTGTATCGGAAATCATTTAATAAGTTGATGAAAAGAAGGGTCATAAGAACACCTCTACAGCAGGAATGCCTCACAAATGTCAGTTGTGTCAGAAATCATATGCACAGTTTGGTCATCTGAAGCGTCATATGACAACACATACAGGAGAAAGACAACACAGATGTCAGTTATGTCAGAATCTTATGCACAAATGGCTCATTTGAAAAATCATTTGAGAACTCATACAGGAGAAAAACCATACAAATGTCATTTGTGTCAGAAATCATTTTCAGAAGTTGGTCATCTGAAGAGTCACATGAAAACCCATACTTCAGAAAGACCATACATATGCCACTTCTGTGAGAAATCTTTCTCGTCTTCTGGTTATCTGAAAAGTCACAAGAGAACTCATACCAAGGAAAAACCATACATATGTGACGTTTGTTGTAAGCATTCAGAGAACACAGAGATCTAAAGAGACATAGAATAACCCATAAAAACGATAACCCGTACATATGGAAGAAACCTTTCACTGAGACTAGTGCCCTGACCAAACAGTTTAAATTCTATTCAGGAATTGATTCACAGCCGCAAGATGTTAAATTGAAGACAGACTCAAGTGTTAGCCTTTCTGATCGAAGCACCTCTTTAAGTAAAACAGACGCCGCTACTGATGAAAGAAATGAACGTTTCCAAATGAATATACATAACTGTTGTAATGAAATTACGGGTGTTCTGAAAAATATTAGAGCTGGAGATATGCACAAATTGAAATCATTTGAAGATGTTCAGTCTTTCTTGGCAAATCCTTATGGATGTGGGATATGTGATGGACTGTTTGAAATAGAGAAAGAATTTCTAGAGCATTGTTCTAGACATGGACTTTCTCCGCCTGATGATTTAGATTTTGACCTATGCTGAATTATATATCTAACCAGAGGTAATGTAATAATGTCTAACAAAAAAACTGAAATAGTTCTATGTATTTCTTTGATTTCATTCAAATATTTTTTAATGCTAAGCACTTTGCAATGTAGAACAGTGACTTGAACAATAAGGCTGTCATGGTAAAACAGAAAACGCTTCACTGATTCGTCACGTATGTTATCAATGTCATTAATATACCATTGCTTTCAGAGACACCACATTTGCAGACCTCAGCAGAGTCCAGGACTCGTGACCAGTGGTTCATAATAATAATTACAATAAATGTCCTACTATAAAATAAGAAGCTAAGAATTATAATAAATAGTAGTAGTAGTAGTAGCAGCAGTAGTAGTGGTAGATTTTGGGATTGTAGTTTTTCTCCTAAGTTCGCAGTGCGTCTATGCCTATGGTTGACCAAAATATATTTTTAGGTGACTCTACACCTTAATGTACTGAAATATGTTTGCTTAAGTTTTACATGTAAGAGCCAGTATTCAGGTGGATTAAGAGTTAAATTAATTTATGCCATCATAAATTAGCTAAATCGTTCGTTATTATTGACTATGGGGGACAACAGGACACAGTTGTCTGGTGATTTCATCTAAGGCCGGGATTCAGTGCAGAGGGTTTAAATTATAACGGTTAAATGTAATGCCGTCTGCTTTCACGCTCTAGGTGACCGCGCTTTACGATTTGACTTCAGTTGTGCCTCGACCTTCTGAAAAGTTCGACGTGTCGGTGTTATGGCAATCTTCAACTGCAAATCGCATCGAAAAGTTCGTAATACGTCGGTAATTGGATGAAAAGACGATTTGTACTAAGTTTCGTCTTGCGAATGAGCATACGGAAACGGTAGGCGAATTAGTGTGAGTTCACTCACGTGGAGTAGTGAGTTAGAAGCGTTTTATGTGAACTGGAACTTAGTTGACTTTGAGCGACAGAGATCCTCTGGTCATCATCTGGATGTCGACATGAAGCTCGACTATATTCGATTTCTAGAAAGAAACTGACTAGCTGGCGAAGGTTGGTTCGGAAGCGATGTGACACGTAAGGACATCAGCAGACTATGATTCATTCTATGACCCACTCAATCTCAGTCAACTGTGAGTTGAATTTTCACTTATGTATTTTGATGGAAGACAACCTCGAGTGTGAGTTATAAAAACAGTCCACATAGAGAGGAGTTTTTATTATTCATAGTCCCAAGCCTACAAGACAGTGCAAGATCGAGTGTGCTAGCTTATGAAGGGAGGGTAGTATACCTGTAATAATTATAAACTTAGCTTAATATTAATGATGGCTTAATATCAGTAAGTAAGAGACACATTCGATTAGGTAAATCCTAAGCTGTATTACTTTATAAACACTGAATTTGTTCACTATTAAATATATTAGAATTTTAACTAAACGAGCCAAGATTTTTGTGTAGACTGTATTATATAGAGCTTATCATGAGTCTCTTTATCTTTTCAGTAGGCATGTTGAAGAGCTCGGAGATTGTAATACTGGTCTGTCTCAACCACACTTGTCATAGATAGGTTCTTGCGATTAGAAACCGACGATTCAAGTGCTGCTCTGATTAAAATGTTTGTTTTAATTATAAATTAGAATATCAAATAGTTTGTCTTTACTCTAGGTAAAGCTACGCTATGAATGTTCGAAGCCCGATAATTGACAACTCGGAAAGGTTGCCGACCCATATCTATTTATTCTATCTATCTGTTTGATCTATCTATCGAACCCATGAATGAGATGTGTAGTTGAAACAGACCAGTATTACAATCCTCGCCTATCCTTCTATCCATCTCTTCATCCATCCACATACAGTACATCTGTCTGTCCATCCATCCGTCCATCCATCAATCCACAGAAATAACGAAACCAGGCTTCTTAACTACAAAATAACATACACAGGCCTATTCAACAACATTTCTAAATCCATGATATTAAACTCCAAAGATTTTAAAGTTCAAGTAGAAAGCCGGTCATATTGTGAATCATGTCAACTGGCCGTTGCGCAAACGTCCTGTTCGCAGTCGTGAGGAATAACAATAATGGAAGATGCGAATATAATATTGCAACAGAATAACTACAGATCAATACATGAAGCTGATACGACGAGGTTAAACGTTACTGATGCGCAATGAAAGTATTGCATGATATTATGTTAAATGATAATCTCAGAAACCTGATGACTCAAAGATTAATTGCGACAATGAATAATCTTTACAATATACTTTTGTTCAGATTTACTTGGGCTTGATATTCCTCTTTCAACGTTTAAGTATAACAACGTTTCCAAGATCGTCTATCACTGTGACTAGACCTGCTGCATTAGTGAATCCATTGTAGTAATTGAATTTTCCAATAATCTTCTTGTTGTAATTGGCATCATCGTTTAAGCCTCCGTGAGAGAATACTCGTGGCTCAGATAGATGGACAGCAAGGACTGTATTAGTGGCATCGATGACATTTACACCGTGACGAATTGCCATGGCAACCAAATAGTTATCATAAGCCGGACGACCAACTGCCACGTCAGCAAGTTTAGACCAATTAAGTGAACATCCTAAAATAAAAGAGACACTGCACAGGTATATCAGCTTCGTTAGCATGGTTCAATCCATTGCCGCATAGTTTAGACCTTCAGGACGGACTACCGGCTTTCCATAGTGCTGGTCACGAGCCCGCAAATCCAGTATTGCTTGCCACATTTCTATGGGCTATGTGCTATGTTGTCAACGTGTAAGGTGTGACCGTCAGTCACATCTTTAAAGGTTGACAACGGGCTATGGGCTTTGTGCTACGCTGTCTACCTCTTTAGTGTTCGTTTTATTCGTTTTGAGCCTGTATTATCACTCATAGACTATTCAGAAGTATCTTTTCCAATCAGTTTTTTCAAGGACACAAACTCAAGTTCGAAATGTAGCCACGTACACGTAGAACCGGTGCACCATTATATTTCACTCTTCAAATAATAACTTCAAACTGTCACTTTACACCAACTTAAAACTGAGGGTACATCAGTGCACAATATACACAATTTTAGACTGTGGAACTAAACACATGAGAGCGTCGCGCCCCAATGATTGCACGCGCGGCTTAACTCATTAACATAAGTGACAAATAAATTACATTACATGGAGAACCTTCAACTATATACGAGTGTAAATTGTAATTGTAATTTGTAACTTCTACAGCGCCAATGTCTAATACAGGCAGGAACCGATGGCGCATCAAGCTTAAGCCGCAATCAGGTCACTATCCTGAAAGTCATGGAGCTAGAAAAGAGAAATTCCCTATAAGTTACAAGCCAACTGAAAGGTAAGTCTTAAGCTGAGACTGATAGGACACAAGACACTGAGCAGAATGAACAGATGCAGGAAAAGAGTTTCAAAGGTCCAGCAACCGAAAGCTCGTCGAAAACGGAACAGTTCTAGTTTTTGGCACTGGTTTCACAAAGATATCACAGAGAAGAAAATTAGATGAACGGGTTGAATAGTGAGAAGTCTGGGTAATAAGAACCGAGTCTAAGTATTGTAGTTGATCAGAGTTCATTTTTCATAAACTACCACTCTATGAGCCCCAACTTGAAACAGATTCTTTGTTGAACAGGAAGCCAATGCAAAGATTAAAGCACAGAACTTATATGCTCATATTTGGACGTATCATTTATGTCTCTAGCCAATGAAAAAGGCGACAGCTATCCCAACTTCAGAGAACTTTTGGAGAAAGTTATGTTGGAGAGCAGCACCGACCCGGAAGAAAGTCAGCGTGAATGTGAAGATCAAGAGCAAGGCCCCAGTACTAGTACTGCTAACCCGCCACGAAAACGAAGACACCAAAGTGTCATATTACTAGAACTGGCAGCTGTGCTTGATCGAAATGGATTGAGTGATAGGCCACCATGACGATGGTCTTTGAAACATTCAGGTGCCTGCGTGATTCTGGAGCAGCTGCTGGGCCGGCCTCTTCTACACTTCGGCTGTCGACACCGTATCATGGAACTTGTATTGGCTACCACCTTTGGAGTTTGTATGGGGCCTAGCCACAAACCAGAAGTCCTCGTCTTCAAACGGTTTCATATACATTGGTCTTCCATCGTCAAAGAAAGATACGACGATGCCTTCTCCGACGATTTCGCCTCATCTGAGCTCATCGATGTCCAAGACAAAGTCATTGTATTCTGTGAGAAGCAGCTGCAGTATCAACAACCCCGTGAGGGCTACCGCGAACTATTCCAACTAATGTTTGTCTTTTTGGGAAGAACGCCAAATCGTGGGACAAACTTCCGAGCCCCTGGGCCGATGCATCAAGCTCGTTGGATGTCGAAAGGAATATACAGTAACAAAGTTTGGCTCTTCAGGTCGCAGTTCAAACTGTCAGCAAGAGAATCTCGGGCACTGCTACGTGTGAACACATTCCTTGCAAAGCTTCACATCAAGTACTGATTCTTGGCACCTGTGGCTTCTAAAGCAGTTAGGGGAATGATCTGCTTTTTCTGCAGCAACTTCATGCTTACCTTGATCGCTATATCAGTGCAGCAGCTACTTCAAGCATGCTACCCAGTCACCTATGGGACTGTCCGAGGATTTGATCCTTTTCAGACTTTTCGATCCGAAGGTGGCCTTGACCACAAAACGGGCCATGCTGAAAGCATCAACAGGAAAGAAGGAGCAAACAACCCATTGAAACGCATAGAGGTGGACTTGGCGACGGTACAACGGAAGACTCTTGATTTCGTGACAATAAGTAAGTAAGTAATGCATTTGTTAACACGCCATATGTCCATCGACTGAGCGAGGAATCGTAGGCGTGAGTGGGTTACATCTGTCAGACCACAAAAGCAAGACGATACAGATAGGTCTTTAGCCGCTTTACGAATGTGTCTAGCGAGATATTGTCGTGAGTAATGTAAACAGGAAGACTATTCCAAATGGCTGGTGCTGAGTTGCTGAATCCGCGTCGTGAGAAATCAGACCGAAAGTCTCTGATGTCAGGAAAAGACAGAAGGTTTTGTGTAGCTGATCGCAGAGACCTGGATGGTAGGCAGCGATGTAAGGATGACGACAGGTAAGCTGGTTGATTGGTCGAGAGAGTCTTGCGTGTGAGGAGAGCTATCTTGTAAGTGATTCTGGAGCTGACAGGCAGCCAATGTAGATTTGCCAGTACGGGAGAGACGTGGTCAAACCTTCGGGTTCCTGTCACCAGACGGGCTAACGAGTTTTGGACGCGTTGCAGTTTGGCGATGTTAGACTTTGTAGTACCGTACAGCAGCGAATTACAGTAGTCGAGTTTTGCTCTGACTACACTGCAAGCAACTGTCTTCATAAGCTCCGGCTGTAAGCACGATCTAACGTGACGCATGGCTTTTATATGATAATAAGATGCCTTGCAGACAGCGGTAACGTGCTGGTTATATGTTAGCTTAGAGTCGACCGTCACACCAAGACTTAGATGTTCCTGATAACGAAATGTCCGCACCCGCAATGTTGACTGTTTTTAGGTCTTCAGTTGGTTTTACTGATGAGGAAGTGCCAAGAACAACGACTTCAGACTTCTTTGGATTCAGACAGAGTCCGTTTGTTAGGAACCAGCAACATACTGCTTCAGTACATCGTGTTAGATTATTGGTGTCGGAATCGATGTGATCGAGTGCTATGTACAGTTGTGTGTCATCAGCATATTGGTGATGACTGATGCCATGTGCGGAAATGACACCGGCGACTGGAGCCACATAGGGCGTGAAAAGGATCGGACCAAGGACCGACCCTTGTGGGACGCCATATGCACAAGTGGACGGCTGCGATCTTGCTGATCCAATGCTGACGTGTTGTGATCGATCCGTCAGGTAACTGCAGATCCAGTCCAGTGCAGCACCACTAATGCCGCACGTCTTCTGCAGCCTCGTGATGAGGGCTGCTTTGTCGATTGTATCGAAGGCAGCAGACAGATCGAGGCCGATAAGTAGAGTGGGTTGATGTCGTCCTGAAGCAGCATAGACATCATCTAGGATCTTCAACAAGGCTGTTTCAGTCGAGTGATGCCCACGATAGGCTGACCGATGACTGTTGAAATTACAGGAGCTATTAACGTGGAGCAAGAGACGAGCAAGGAAGGCACGTTCCAAAATTTTCGACAGTGTATTTAAGTTTGATATTCACCTATAGTTGGAAGGATCATCTGGATCGAGCCCTTCCTTCTTCAGCAGAGGTGTGACAGAGGCAGATCTGTAGCAGGCTGGAAAACGTCCAATGCTGAAAGATAAGTTACAGAGACGAACGATAATTAGAGTAAACACGTCAGCACACGACTTTAACAGAGACGATGGGAAGGCGTCCATCGGAGATGACTTTCCAGGTAAGGAAGACAATAGTTTAAAGATTTCCGCTGCATTTACAGGTTTGAGATTGTCAAGATTCGTGCCGACATGGTCCCTATCTGATGCGAGAGGGTCCATGGATTGTCCGGACAGCTGCTTAGCAATCGATGCTTTTAATGACTTAATTTTATTTATGAAAAAGTCTGAGGAATTGGCACAGCGTCTCTGACATTCTTTATTCCGTAAAGCTTCAGATGGCACTGTGGAATGCAGTACATCCTTCACTGCAGACCACTGTTGACGAGATCCGGTAGGCTTCCCCGATATGGCGTTGCTGTAATGTTGTTGGCGTGCTTCATTGATTAGTTTGTTGGCGTTCGGGCATGCTGACATATATGCGCGGCGGACAATTTCATCGTCGGTAGCCTTCCATCGCCTTTCAAGGCGGCTTTGAAGTTGTTTAACTTCTGTAGCTTCTGAAGACAGCCAGCAATTGACCTTCCTTCCAGGACACTTTGTGAGTTTTCTGAATGGAGCCAGCTGATCCAGGATGTTAGTGACAACGTCGTCTACCTGATGAGCAAACCCGTCAGGGGTGTCATCAGGGGTCAAAAAAGTGGGGAATTGATTAGTGCTTGTCGGAAGGAGCCAAGATCGAGTGTTTTCAGTTTCCGGTAGACGATCGTAATCGGCTGCCTCCTGTTTAGGCATCTAGCAACCGTCCACTTTACTAGATTGTGGTCGGACAGTCCGTGGCTGCTGCACACCTGTACGTTCTTGATTGGTGTTGAATTCTCTCCGGAAATTACTAAATAGAGCAGACTTGCGCCGGTCGGCCCGGTACGTGTTGGACAAGCCACGAGCTGCTTCAAGTCGAAGACATCCAGCGCAATGGTTAGATCTTCACTAATGCTGGATGAGGTATTTCCAGGGCAGTTAAAGTCACCGCAGATAATGAGACTGTCGCTGCCAATCACAGTAGCGATTGCTGCAAGTAAGTTGCTGAATTCGCAATAGGTCATTAACATTCGAATCTGGCCATCGGTAGGTGTTAATAAAGAGGAATGAGAAGTTGGAGGTGATGATACGAACGGCTTGGAAGTGGAAACTGTTGGTTGTTATCGTGTTCTGGAGATGATGGGTTCTGACCGTGAGCGTATCACGGTGGATGATCGCCAGACCACTGTTTCTGCCCGTTCTTCCGGGGCGGAGCAGTGGACGTGTCTAGTCACGTACCCTGGAGGAGCCATGTCGAACTTAATGGCATTGGGATCTTCAGCACAGATCCAAGTCTCACAGACGCCCAGTACGTCTAACTGGTTTGTCTCTATTAGGTCTAGAATAAGTGCACCTTTGCGAACGGCGCTGCGCGCGTTTAATGACCCGAAGGTGAGAGGATCCGGACGCTGACGAGTTGCAGTAGAACCTGGATTGAGTTCAACTCCGCCGAGCAACAGCAGAAGCGCTACGAAAACATACACGGGCGAACGATGACGAGTAGGTCGGTAGAAGCCGCGAGGTCCTGGTAAGGCCAAACTGCCGCTGCTGAACAGGTGAAGGGTAGCGCATGGCACGGTTTGCCTGGGCAGGACGGCAGAGACTGCATGAAAGATCGTGGGATGGTCGCTATCATGACGGTCGAAGGAGCAGCAGGAGTGATTGAGGAAGTATATAGGCCTGCTGGCGACAATGCCGGTTGGAACGGCGCAGAACAGCGTAAACATGGCGTACATCAGGATGTTGAAGCAAGGGTTGCTAAGTAACGGCATTGTGACGTTATAACTGTCTTACCGGAATAGCGGTGAGGTTAAAATTCCGTCAAGAAATGTGTAGTCCACGTTTTGCGAATTAAAATCCTTCGAAAATCTTAACCCTACATGAACTACGATAAATACTATTGAAGTCCAGACACATTAAGGAAGCCGCTAGTATCAAAATCTCGCTCTAACGGGCGTTTAAGACTACAAAAACAATTAAAAACCTACAGAGACATAATTCAAGCGACCGGCCAGTTGAATGACGTCACCCCACACTCAATGTGGAGGAGGAATGTCTTTGGAACGCTGGGCTGCCTGTTGGATTCCTAACGGAAGACCCCGATATATGGAACAGTAGCAGTCATCAACGATCATGCTGAGCGAGGTGTCGCCATGATCCAAGTCACGGCACAGATAGGGCCTTTTAAGAGTGAAGAACAGTTGCAGTATGCGCTTCAAGTTTTCGAACAGAGTCGGGATAGCATTCCCGATGCGAGGAAATTAACGCTACTTAGCACTTAAGAAACCATAAAAGCATACTGTAATTCAGTATACAGTAGTTTGAGTTTTAAAACTGTTCTGTATCGGTTCGAGACTTTTAAATAAACACAAAAACAGTAGTTTTCATTGAAGCTTGATATCTTTCATGGTTTAGTCAAACTCAAGGCAAACAATATTGAATTTACTATAAGGCTAAACATTAGGGTCTTTCAGCGACCTGTAAATATTAAAAAATTTCGCTCAAAATTAGCATATAATATTTTCTTATAATAAGGAATATCCTGAAAGGGTGAGACTTAATATTGCTTTGCAATTAATTTTCGCCATATAAATAAGGGGCACTCTACTGTTCAGGATGAGTATACGATCGATTTTTGATCTCACTGGAGCTCGCTACGTCTCAACTGACGCAGTGTGTTCTAACCCTTTACTCTGGACCATGCTGGACAATGACAGCAGAGACATGCCGCGATTGTTCTTCCAATCCAATCGGCTTCCAGTTCCCTTGTAGAAAGGAAGGATAATTGCTCTGGTCCCGTCAATCGGCACCGACTCAGAGTTCCAGACGCCTATAAGCAGACGGATGAGCCATTTTGTGCCCTCTCCTCCTTCGGCTTTAAGCAGCTCGGCTGATATGCGGCAAATGCCTGGTTCCTTTCCGTTCTTCAGCCTGCATACCTCAGTCGCCACCTCTTGTTCAGTGGATGGAGAACAGCCGATTGAAGTATCCGGCTAAGAGGCTAGGAGGCTGGAAGCCTCTGATCCTGGCGACGGAGAACGATCGAGGAGGTCTTCATAATATTCCCTCCACCGCGGAACCTTCTGGCACCTATTGCTCAATAGGTGCCCATCCGTACTTTTTTACTGGGCATGAGACCCGTGTTACCACAGAGCGCAGTTTCTGGAAGTTAGCAAGTGCGTCCTTCAGCTGCTGTTTTTGAAGAGCGGCCTCAGCTTCGACCCTCCTTTTATCTGCCCAAGAGTGGCGGTCTCTTCTCAGGGCGTATCTGCACTCATTCTGCAGGCACCTGTATGCTTCCGCCTCCGCGTTTAACCTGACGCTTTCTCTGGATCAGCTGCCACGTGTGACCGGTTATTTTGTTTCATTCCTGGCCACCCTTCAATTCAAAAATGTTTCTCAGATGCTTTAGTGATATTGTCCCGAAAGGTCTCCTAACTCACTATCTGCGCATTTGTCAAACCTCTCTTCAATGCATGCGGCAAATGCGATTTCGGGGGCCGCATGGTTCAACCTATCGATGTTACATCGAAGCTTTCGTGCAGATTTTTTGCTTCTACTACGAAGTTTGACCTCCAGGGTGGCAACAACTGCTCTATGGTCGGTGTTTACAAGGCTAGGCTTAGTCCATCTCCTTCCTGGAGGTCCATCATTCGAGTACCATGACATTATGTAGGCCTATATGTTCTTCGTTGGAACCACGACACACAGATCCTGAGGTCCTACTTAACCTTAGGAAAATAGTATAATTTTATATAATGATATTTTCGTAACTTCTCAGCGCCACACAACGATGCATCCGAAAGGCCACTTTATTTGGCGTTTATGTATGGCAGATGTTTGTCTGCCTTACAACATTTATGTGGTTTAAACTCATCAAAGCTCATGGTGGGTGCTTAGTTTTCTGTTAGCCAAAAGTTTTATATGATTTTAAGTAAATGCATGAAATTTACATTTGCAATTAGTAACGAAAAGTAGGCTTTTGGAAATACAATTACCCTGTGCGTAAAAAGCAGAAAAAGTATAAGATTTTTATTTGTAGTCTCATGTTCAAGTTATGTGTCAAAAAAATGGATTGTCTTATCGAAAGAACCAAGCTCAAGCTAGTCCAGAAGAAACTGATCGGCCTACTCCTACATCAGTAACGATAACGACGTTGAGGAAAATCGCAAGATTCAAAAAAGACTGTAGCAAATCCTACCTTCTTTTGTGAGAATGAAGTAGTCTATAGCATCATTTCCAAATAATTTTCCTTTTCTGTCTGCAAGATCGAGTAGACGATGTTTCTTCAATTTCTTGAGCAATACAGGTTCGTTCAAATCTACGTTGACATTAGTACGTATTCCCATCACTAAGACATTGTTCTTCAATCCGTTCAAGTTTCTCTGCACCTCCAATAGCGTTGGTAAAATGCTGTCGTCGAACAGGATATCCCCGTTCGCAAAGCCGTAGAACGTTGATTCGTATCTGTCGAATGCAGTTTCAAACATGTCCTTAAGTAACGGTGTGCCTGCCTCGTTAACTCTTTTCAACTGCAAAATATCCCAACCAGCGAGTCTTGCCTCATCTGCTAGTGAAGACTTCGTGAAATTCAGAAACACAACCGGTCGTACATAAGGTGCAAACGAAGGCCAGTTTGTCATTACGATATTAAACGCCAACTGATGATGTGGTATGGCGCCAATCTCTTTAATTGTGGTGAAGATAGTCAGCAACGGCATCGTTTGGTCTTCTGGCCTGTGATGTAACTTACTTGAAAAAATGGCACGGTCTCGCCAGTTGCCAATCTCATAAAAACTTTCTTCGTTAGACCTACTATGTATACATATTAAAATAACAGTAATAAAGCACACCATCGGTGTCGATAAAGCAATTACTCGAATGTGTATCTTCATTTTTTCTTACTTTTAATCAAGGATTTCTCCAAAATGTTGGCAAAGATGACAGTGCTTGTGTAATCACAATAGGCTCACAAAGATAAGTCAGGTATTCTTCGGTTGTGGAAAATATTGTATCTCGGAAGAAGGCAACACATCGATTTCCCATTTGCAGATAACTACAACTCAATAAGTAAAGAATCAATAAATTAGAAATTGTATCAACATCTCTATTTCAGAATCTATGGCGACTTTGTCATAAATACGAGGATTTGGGGTGTGTATAATTGTGCATTTCACATTTCACATCAATTAGCAAGTTTTTTGCAAGTATGCAGAATGCTAATGCAAATATAAGCACGCGTGCTTACATGTAAGTAACAAGTACAAGTAATAGTGATACTAATTAAGCAATTTATTAGACACCGTACTAGGTAATAGAAAATATGTGAAGAAGATTAATTAGTCAACAGTTAACAGAGATGCTGGAAAGGAATGCCTTAAGCTGTGATTTGAAAATTTCATGCGATTTTGGATGTTTGATATTTTCAAGAAGACTTCACGTGCAACAGATCTAGTAACAGCTAAAGGGTGTTCTTCGTATTTCGTATTAGTTTGCTGTTTTTTCATTTTGCAGTATTCGACTAAATACTCTGGTGCAAATTCATTATGACCCTGTATATAATCAGACACAGCTTGTTTGGGACGCAGAGTCAATGAAGGCACGAATACAACTACACTTGGCCACCAAGTATAAATACAAGAACTTAGTAGTCAGTGACAAGTGCCGTGCAAGTAAGTTGTAATAATATGAAAAAAATCCCATTTAGAACAACATGTAATCTGAAATCAGTGATACCAAAGAACAAAAACTTTCGTCCATTCAAGCAAATGTCACTGTAGCGATCCTCCGTTTAATTCCCGCTTGTATTTGTTAAACTAAGCTGAGCACAGCTTACTTACCTACTTAGTTAGTGTATAGTAGTTCAGTATAGTTTGTTTGTAGTAGCAGATTTATGTGTAGAGGCTGTAGTTAGTATAGTACAATAGACAGGCCAACATATAAGAGTAATAGCTGGACTATAGAACATGACCAACTTAAGTAGGAACATGGGTTTAATAAATCGTATGGAACTGTCCCACGTCAGCATGGCGGATTATAGCTTACATGACGATTTTACAAAGGATTAATCTGATATGACAGAGCAGATTTGATAATTGAACATTTGCTGATGTCACGAGCAGGCGACATTGGTAAATGGACGGTTGGCAATGGATATGCGCAGATCAGCGAAGACGGTTGGCGGCCATTGAACACCAAACGAACTTTTACGGTATTTTAGAAGAGGATTCGAGTTCAGTCAGAAAGATACGTTCGTTGGTGCATGCTGGTGTAGACGTGGAAAACACCTTCGAAAACCTCCGTTTCTGTTGCGTGCATCAGTGTTTGAGATCGAACGATCTTTATCTTCGATCGTCATTCGTGTAAGGAGTTTCCTTAGTGTGTAGGAACTTCGAAAGAAACTGGGATTTACCTGTTTTCAGAAGCGGCGATAGTCGTATCGGACTGGGAAACTTGTAATCCACGCAAAGGATTGTGTTCGTATCAACGAAACTTTCGTTCGATAAAGTTAAGCGAACTGCAACATACGACTGTACTTTGAAGAGAGAGTAAATGAACTCCTCGTTTGTTTCATCGTTCATCGTTTGAAGTGAACTGGAATTACTTCGAACTTTTGTGTAATAAAGTTGGAATTTTTCAAGAAAGAAAATGACGAATGTTCATCGCCTGCTTACGGATGCCTATTCTCAGCGTTTGTCTGGAGATGGACTTTGGTAAAACGCACTTCTTCGAGAACGATACTTCGAGATCAACGATTCTTCACAAGAACTGAGACCTGGAAAGTCAAGAGCTCATCGACGGAAGGGAAGAAATTAAATTACTTCTTTTAATTGACTTAGCTAGCTTAGTAGTTGGCCTGTAGAGGTCGTAGGATGAGATAGTTGTAGAGTGATATTAGATTAATCGAACTGAGCATACTATCCTGATTGATAGTTTATTTCAATAATAAAACTGTTTAAAACTTTACTGTAAGTTTGAACGAGTCATCATTTTATCAAGATCAAATCCATCGTTTGAAATTGATAAGATAAAACTTGGGATAAATGTATATTGACAGAAATCTTTAGTCATTTACATTTACCCTTTCTCAAGGATTCATAATTGTAAGAGAGGTCATGCCCTCTAGGGAACGTGATTTAAGTTACAATCTGGCACAAAGGTCCAAAGTTCAAAGGGTACAACCGGTGATAGACCGAAAGGATTTCTACATTTATAAGAAGCCGGTACAGCCACTTATTTAAAAATCATATGAAGATACTGTCGTGTCTTTTAAACCGATTATGTTTAGTTTCATTTTAAGTTCACACCCACTTTTTACTGTTGACTGGCAGAAACATAGGCACACAAATGGAAGCCTGTCCCATAGATTTTTAAGAAGGAAAACACCTGTGTAATTGCCTTCCTAAAATTTTTCAAGAAGCTTATATTATAATTAAAGTAAATGTATATAAATTAACTTATCTTGAGTTCCAAATAACATGAACTTACTAAAGCTTGACCTTTACCTCTATATTTTCCTTAGTCAACCAAAATGTTTACATTAGAAAACGAAAGGTCAGCGCCTTCTAGCCCTGAATGCACTGTAGCTGTGCATGCCTGTTACTGGTAATTGTAACTGTAATTGTAACTTTAGATTTATAAAACGCCTCTTAGAGGATAAACTCAACAGGGGCGCTCCCGACCCGTACAAGTAAAGTCACTGTAAAACCGTACAGTCTTCAGGCGCTTGCGGAACCCAGAGAGGGGGAGAGAGCAGCTCGAGTAGCAGTAATTTCCGGCAGGTGCTTTTACGTCGCGTGAGTAGATAACGCCTGCCGTTAACTAAATCCTGCCGGAGACCAAGTTCCCCTGGGTATAGCGAGGCCCTCAGCTCAGGATTACAGGTTAAACTCTCAACGGCCAAGGAGGCAAAGGACCTCCATCGAGATAACTGTCCTAAAGGCGGACAAAGGTACGTCGAGTCAGTACACCTTTGGCCCGCTCCAATTTATTGTTGGATGATCCGATTACCTGACTAACTTTCACTTAGCTGGCAAATTACCAAGGGGAATCTACGCCGGGAACGTTTCACGTAGCTAGTTGCAAAGCGTTTCCATAACGCGCTTTCCACAACGTGCTTACTTGTATGTAACAAGTACAAGTAATAATGACACTAATAAAGCAATTTATTAGACACCGTAACGTATCGCTCTTCGAGCGAGGGTTACAAAAAAGCGCGCATCTAAGATATGAGCGTACAGTATAACGGTTAAGTCGTCAATCGGTTTCATGGCTACTCCGTTGGGTATTGTTACAAAATGCTTATAGCCTATGACTTATTGTGTCAATTTCTCATGCCTGTGTTGCCTGAATTGCTAAACAAGATCGGAAAGCCAACATTTTTATCGTTATTTGACTGTAGAATTGCCTAGTGACATGTCCTATAAAAGTCAGATCAATAAAGTCAGACCATTTGTTACGCATTGTCTTATATGAATGGATACAGGTATAGATTGCCATGACTAACTCGGGTCGTACATTTATGAAAGTCATTAATACTGTGCTGTGACCTGAGAAAGCATTTTTAGAACCATATATAGACGATGTACAGTTTATTCTGATGCATGGAACACACATTAACGACATTTTGAAATTGTTTTAACAACAAATACTGTACGAATACATGATCTAACTTAGCGAACCTGAAGAAATGTGAATTTGCTAAGCGACGAATCAAATTCATGTGGTGGATCTGGAAATCTGAAAATGGGTCCGGATACGATGAAGTGTATGTACCATAGGAATAGAAAGATCGGATACTAAGCAAGTGAGACTAATTCGTCTCTTATTTTGCGAAAATTGGTAAAAAGTTGTCAGGTAGAACACACTGTCAATGACGTCTTCATCGTATAGTGTGTAGCACAGGTTCGAATTTCCTTGAAAGGTTTAAGCAGGTACGAGGTTTCTTTCATATCACTGAAAGAAGGGGATTATTTGAAAGAGAATGTTTTTGTTTCTAAGAGACTTTTTAGATCCCGTCTATTATCTACTAACAGTTAAAATTTCCTGTTTACTGTCTTACTCTAGCATCAGCATTTGATTTTGTACATCATCCATTTGTCGTTTATTGTTTGGCTCTTGTAGCGCCGACATTGGACATTGTAAAGCACCCTTGACGTAGCTCGCTACTGACGACGCTGTATAAACTGTCTTGATTACAATTGCAATTACTTGATCCTGCCAGCACACAGAGTGTACCATATCTGAAAAGACCCGGATCATGTTTGGATCATGTTCGATATATCTGCACGTGATCGTGCGCATAAACATTATCATTTGAAGGCATCCAGCTTCTTCTCAGTGGCTTCTCTAACGACTCAAAAACCAAGATAAAATAGACTTTTACACCAGCATTATATTCGTTACACTGGATGACCTGTGTTGGGTTTTAGAGCGTTCCCGGTTTCCGATCCACGTCTTTAGAATTCTATTCGTTCTATTTCTACTTGATTGCTTACCGTGGCCTAGCTTCTGGCTTCTCTGGCCATTAGGAATTAGACCTGACTTGAAAAGTGGATTATGATTTTCAGTATGATTTCACTTGAAGCGACCGTCGATTTATGCCTTAGACAATAACATAACGGCACTATAGAGGTCATTAGATTAGATTAGATAAACTGTCTAGGAATATCCTTTAGATTGTTAGGCCTCTGGAGGATTTTTTCGAGCTCTGCAACGTCGTCATCTGTGGCGCCATTCTCATTAAACTTTTCTTCCCATTCCTGTATTTTCTGGCGTCGGGTGGGTGTGTGGCCCTGTCTATTTAGGGCACCCTCAAAGTTATTAGCCGCTCTCTGAGTAAGTTGAGCTGACCATCTCTTAATGGGGCCAGATATGCGGGACCGGGGTCTCTGAGGGGGGTGGGGGTAGATCTGCCTATTGTTTCTATTTTCTTACAACATGTACAGATTCTACTTGTGCTCTTTGTTTGTTGCCTTATTCGCACAGTTCAGCGTTATTCTTCACTGGCCTCGCGGGGTGCTAAGTCGCCCTGCAGCGCGCATGACTCATTCTTCATCTCACTCATGGCCTCTCCCTCAGACGGCCAATAAGGCCAAGAGCACGTGCAGTGTATGTCATGCCGTCCGATAGTTACACGTAGGCGACGTTCGAACAGTTCACCCCTTACTGTCAACATTCCACAGGCTCATTCTGATTCCTTTTCTTTACACCAAGCTTCTAACGTGGAACCGCCTGCCGTTGCATGCTTCAAGCCAAGAACCACTGGCCCCTTCTCAGTCCACTCCTCACATCGCCGATCCATGCTCAATGGTAGCCTGATCAAAACTATTCCTAGAGGGGCCCGAAACGCAGTGGCAAACTTGCTTATCTGCATTATAGATAAAATCAAACAGAACCCTTTTAAAGAAGACGCTAAGGGTTGCACCGCTACTTATTGGGAGCCACACGCTAGTAACACTAAAAAGAGAAGAAAATGCGTAGCATAACCCATATACTAAAGAGAAGGGTGGAGACTTTTCGGTTTGAATTGGCAGCATGAGTCCCTTTTTCAAAACCAGCAAATGGGTCAAAGCCATTTAATAAAGGCCCAAAGAAACAGCCAGACACCGACAGCATCGCAAGGGCGGATTCCTCGAAGCAGGAGAATGGCAACATCCGTGTTCGGATCCTCTGCCTGAGTAATCATCCGATCCAGGCCGATTAGAAAAACTTCAAAACAAGCATCCTACTGCGCAGGACATGTCTGAACCAGTATGTCTGCCATCAAACTCACTCGCCCTCCAGACAATTGTTGCTGAAGTGATGCATGCAATTTGCTCTTTCCCAGCTGGGTCGGTGGGGGCGGTGCGATACACGCCCCCACACACATACTCAATCTGGTAAACTGCAGGAGGTTGGAAATGCCTCCTTTCATCACTCATCGCCTTTAAAATATCTTGTTGGAGGGTATCTGCCCGAAGGGCATCACATCTCTTTTGTTTGGGGCACCATGTTGCCTTAAGGAAGAAATCGGGTGTGTCTTCGCCCCATCGCAATTGACTACTGCTGGTGTCGCCTGACATTCAAGTGCGCCAACAACTTTGCTCACACGAGTTTGTCTATGATCACATTCGCATCACGTTGCGTTTCCCTCCACCTCTCCTTGGCTTCACCAACACCGCTCCTCCGAATGCCAGCAGATCAGACAATTTACCAACGCAATTCGGGTCTTGTATGATGGCCTGAATTAGATCCCCAGGAGAGCAGCACAAGATGGTCTTGCTGCTCTGGGGATTCTCTTTATCAGAGGATCAGTTGAAGCAGGATGGAGGGTCTTTGTCTTAATCGGGTGTTGACGCCGGCTGAACCGTTAGTAGGCCTCTCATTCATGTTCAGCTTCAGTGAGGGTGATTAAAAGTTTGACATTGGCGCCAGTTATTTGGAAGGCTAGCGTTAACGGTAGACCTGCCCCTTCCTTCGTTCAGTAATTAAAAGCACACTGTTGCTAATGGAAACAATGACGTCACAATATAATATTAGGCCGACTGAGAGATATTTAAATTTCAAGCGCTCAATGAACGGCCATGATGTGGAAAAGATATTCAAACCCGAAGAGACCAAAGAAATCCAGAAGCATGATAAAATAAATCCGATTCCAGAATGTAGAAGTTTGTAGACTGCGTAGAAATCCAACCCTAAAGTTGCCTTAGTCCGCTTAAAATGGAAATATTATTGCAAGCGAAAAATGATCGACCGACCGAATCAACTGATGACGACATTATTATTTTTTCCCGAGTTATACATAATCCCTCAGGGTTGAGAAATGTCTGGAGAAAATGATAAATCATTTGGAACCGCTACAACTCGTCAAGTTCGGGCATAGCAGAAGTACTACGGTAGGCAACGGCATTGAAACGCTGAATTGCTATAGCTAGGCGCTGAAAGAGATAACAAGTTTCTTTTTGATCTCCGGAAGTTTGAGTAAGACAGCGTCCTAAGTCCGTAATAAGATCCACTCCAGTGTTGTTAATGGGGCCAAGAGTCTCAAATGCCAGTGGTGTGATGGTACATTGAAAGGAGTTGACCGTACTTCGCATTTTTTCTAGAGGCCGCCAGCTCTGCGGCTGCCCGGGCGTTTGCAACAGTTGCCTGCAAGTAAGAAAGATCCACAGCATCAATTACTGTAACATCTCAGATTAGACTGCGATCATTACGCCAAGGGATTAGGGTGAGACCATCAGGTCTCTTGCCATCCATTCTAGACAGTCCGGGTGGTTCTTTGATAGCAGGAAATCCCGCGCGTATGAGGCTCCGACATATAAGGTCTTTGAGGACGGCATGTCGGGATATACGGCCAGGTCCAAGACCGCAAGAGAGTCCATGCGAGCCTTCTGCCGTCACTAGTGTTCCGCAAGGACAGTCGCGGCTCACATATGTTAGCTCCAAGACGAAGGCCGACGGCTATTCTTACTGCCTCGTCATCCAGTCGTAAGCCGCAGGTTGTTACTGGAAGGGCAAAGAGCCAGTCGCCGATGTGTGGTGCATAACCTGCTTTCAAACTTGCTTGTTGGCAGGCGTCGGTATATGAAGCGTTTAGTGTGGCTGCATCTCTTTGAATAAGTGGCTTGTCCTAGTAAGACTGTTTGTGGGTAAGGTTACTGTCTGGGTGCAACATTTGACTTTCGGTGCACCATCGCTGTACCATAGCTTCCAAATCTCTGTCAGAGTTGACCTGCACATTGCCCAGCTTGGAGGACTGAAGAGCGTGGGTGCTCGCAGCTGAAGCCAAAAAGGCAGGAAGCGCAAGCGAGGCCACCCGACGAATGCCCAATCCTCCAGCCTTAACAGGAAGAGAAGCCTGGAGCCACTAATTATTATTATTATTATTATTATTATTATTATTATTATTATTATTATTATTATTATTATTATTATTATTATTATTATTATTATTATCATTATCATTATATGCATGTACACATAGATACTCTGGGCAGTGCTTCACAAAAATTCCGGGATCTCTGGTTTTGATCAAATGCTGCACGACTCCTTCCCAACCCATGACATGGGACATAAACTTGATCTTTTTATAACCGCGGTCCAGTTGTTATGCTGCTACGAATATCTCTCCTTCCGAGTCTTATTTGTCTGATCGTACTGCAATTACTGCTCAGGTCTCTTTCCAAAATAAAACATCTCGTACTTACACTTTCATCAGCTACTGTCGTTGCAGAATGCTTAACGTTTCCACCTTCAAAGCTGACATCCTTGCCTCCCCTCTGTGGTTGTGCCCTTCACACACACACACACACACACACACACGCACGCATCTACGGAACTTGCTGCCCAGCTAAATTCGGCTTCCTGAAATTCTGGATAAGCTCATTTCTGACAAGTCAAAGAGGGTTGCAGCAAGCTCTTCCAAACCCTGGTACAACTCAGACATTGCTGCTACTAGGAGGTTGCGCAGTCAGCTGCAGATGTGTTAGCAAAGCTCCCATTTATCTTTTCATCTCATCAAATTTATGCGCCAGAGTCGTAATGTCCGTAAACTTGTCTCAGCTGCGAAATCCACCTACTTGTCTCTTTTGGTCTGCGAGATCTCTTCTTCTCCAAGGTTATTCTGGCAGGTTGTGAACAAGAGCCTACACAGTGACAAAAACAATATACAACCTAACTCCTCATCACATACTTCCTTCACTGTAAACCGCTTCTCTCTGGCATCAGAAAGAGGAAATTGCGGAAACTACAAATGGTTGGAAAGTATCTGGCCAGAGCCATCACAAAAACATAGTTATCAGCATATTACATCAACATTGCATTCATTACACTGGTTGGCCATCGAGCAACGAATCCAGTTTAAAATCTGTCTTGTAGTTCACAAAGTACTGCATTTGAGTGAGCACACATTTCTCTGTCCCATTCTCAACGGTCAAACCAGCAAAATATTGTACTCGATCAATGGACACAGTGACTCTTACTGTGCCCCGTACCTGAACAGTGTTGGGCTCACGAGCCTTCTCGGTTGTTGCTGGTCCATAGCTGTTGAATTCTTTGCCTAGTTCTATTCGTTGTCCCAGTTCTGTGATGATGTCATTTAGGTCTAAACTTAAAACTCATCTGTTTCAACTTGCTTATCCACCGAAGGCTAGCTTTTGGTTTTTCTGATCTGTCGGAATTCGACCCGGCTTCTCCAACGGATAATGATTTTGGATTGCTATTTTGACTTGAAGCGATCATCGACTGATGCCTTGGGCATTATGATAACGGCGGTATAAAAGTTATTAGATTAGATAAGATAATAACGAAGATAATGATGATGATGATGATGATGATGATGATGATGATGATGATTATGATGATGATGATGATGATGATGATGATGATGATGATGATGATGATGATGATGATGATGATGATGATGATGATGAGAATAATAACCGACGCTGTCCGAAGGCGGGTGGATAGAATGTTTTGTCTTTCAATTTATTGCCTGAGATATTCTCCAACTTTTACTATAAATTGTTAACACGCGATTCTATTACTACTTTTCGACTCTAATGCTAAATAACTGAATTGGCTAATGCATTAGTAAAATGCAGAAATTATCGTTTTTCTAGTAATAGTCAATTGCAAAAATCCTCTGCCATCGTGTACATCAAGAAAGTAAAGTACAATTATGCAATATATTTGTTAAAAAACGTAACGATAAAATGTAATGTAGCGTGAACCTTGAAAATCTTCTCGTCATTCTAGCGGTATAAAATATCGATCCATGTTAGACGTAATCTTACAAAACTCTTTTTGCGTTTGATGCTAAATTTTTACCACATTCGAGAGGCGAAAGTGTCGCCTTTGTTTTGGCCTCAGTCGACTTCTGTGAGTTTCACAGTTCACAGGACGAAGAATTAAGAAAAGTATTTGGCAGCAGTCAAAAGATAGTTTTTTAATTGCTATTTAACAACTTTTATACCGCAGGTGTCTACTGCAGTATACAACAACCAATGGCGCACCAAATCCAAACCGAAATCAGGTCAATATAAGAAAGTTAATCCAAAGAGACAGTGATACAGCCTGCTGCGGATAAGCCCGCTGAAAACTAATTCTTGAGTCGAGATCGAAATAGCATAACAAACTGAGCAGAACGAGTAGATGCGGGGCAAGAATTCCAAAAGTTAGGCTCACCATCCGTAAAAGCTCCGTCAAAAAGAGAACAGTTCTATTAATCTAATTCTAAACAATTATTTTTGGCTTTCAATCAAGCATATTCTTAAAATGTTTAATTTAAAACATTGCATTCACTATTCCTTGCCATATGAACAAAAGAAATAAAATTTAGTTAATGCAGCAATCTTTTCAAATGCTTCATATGCTTCAATACTGAATGTTAAGAATTGTTTGCTTAAAATTCAAATGAATAATTTAAGCTACCTAAGTAAATTGAGAAACGCTATTTTAAAGCTTATTTCTCACTTTATGGAAAAACCAGCACTGTCGTGATACCAGACAAAACAAGGTTCAATTTGCTGGTAAGGCATGAGCAAAAAGTAGAGACGGATAGACTGATTTAAATGTAATGCCTTGTAAACTACAAGAGAGATTTTGAAATGGATTCTTTGTTCCAGTGTGATTAATGCAGCATGGGTGTAATTCCGTTTTGATATTTATGAGTATTTGTTATGGGTCTGGCTATGGAACACTAAACCAGCTGTACTGTAGTTTCAGCAAATCTCTCTTAGTGACGCCAGTGAGAAGTGAATTACAATAGTCGAGTCGGCTGATAAAACAGGCGATTTGTCAATAAACTTAATGCGGTATGAGTTGTGTGAGATATAATTCTACAAACATCTTGTATGCTACAGTTTACCCGTTTGTATTTACTCCGAATATGGTCGGAAAATGGCATGCTGAATTCAAACAGTATGCCCAAACTGCGTGCATATTATTACAATCAACTGGGCTCCCGGTGGATCGTCCGAAGGTTTGAGTCACCACCTAGATCTGTGTGCTCTGTTAGTAGTTCGACTTTGACCTCATGACACCTGTGCTTCAGTGGTTTAGGATAGGTGAGTGTGAGTGTGAGGTGAGTGTGTAAAATTCAGACTTTACCTTCTTGTATTTGTTTGCATAATTGCGCACCACTCAAGCTCGCATTTATCTATTGCCATTTATCTCATGCGATCATCAACGTCTGCCGATGTCTTCGTACCCACCGACTAAGATAAGAACGGGTCATCTGACTTTCTATTCGCTGGTCCAAGTGCGTTGAACAGCCTTCCGGCATCTCTTTAGAAAGCCCAGAGATTCATATATTTAGCAAACAACTGAAACACTTTATGTTATCTCTTAGCACTTGAAATGATAACTGACATTTTATATATACCCTAGCAATGGCTAGCTACTTACGATGCTATGTAAACTGTCGTAATTAGGCCTTGATTACATTCTGGTTTCGTGATCTTGACTACGGTTTTACTTGATTCAGACAATAACTGAGGCAATGTCCAATGTGATAACGGCGCTATATTAGAGAACGTCGCTGTCCTTAAATATCATTGTTTAAGAATTAGAATTAGAAACTGTTTCATATCGTGTTTGTCACACATGCTGTTTTCATGTTTTAGTGCTTGTTCTTGACTAGAACCGGACTGATCCCGAATAACAGTTTGCCTGCCAGCTTCAATTTGCAGCTACCACTGATTGAAGCCTACTGTATTATCTTAGTGGAGCTGTAAAGGTTTTAGTTTAGATTATTCAGAAATTACATAGTGCAGCAATAGAAGATACATCTTACAGGCGAAATAGAAATGTCCACAAACATAACTCTAAATTCACATAATTTGAGCAACTGTGCGTGAGAAATGGCAGAGGTCTTTGACTTGAGACGCGTCAGACATTATCTTGGAAATATTCTGGCCGAAAAGAAAAGTGGTTGTGACTTGGCAAATGATTTATGAGGTATTTACAGGAAAATGTCGTTGACTTAGTTGTTTTTTTAGTTAAAACATACTAAAACTTAATCATCTCTGTCAAATCCAAAGTCAACAAGCGCAGAGGTTTCTCATTAGCTTCGGGCAAAATGTTTCGGTTTTGAAGACATATCGTAGCTTAGTAAAACAAGGCTGTGCTATCATAAAAATCTGTAAAATTATTGGTCTCTTTAGAGTTTTATGGAAAAACAACAAAATGATCTGCAATCATTAGAAACAACCGAAACTTTAACTTTGCAAACGTCCAACCGAATGAAGAGTTCCCCCTCAACTGCATCACGTAAGAGCAACGTCAACAACAACATTCAGACCGCGATAAGAAGGCCGAATATTTGTACTTTGCAAGATCATTCGTCGAGGATAAGTCTTCGAATTTCATCAATTTTCTTCGAAAACAGAAGACAACGGAAGGATCGTTGAAAACAGAGGCGGTTCACAGTAAAATGTAATTTAATGACACAATTGGTATACTCACTTTACAATGATACTAATAAATATAGGCTACATTTACATTGAATTACACCAAAATCATTGTGTGATCACGAGGTAATTCAGCGGGTTTGCTACTGTTTTAGTCAATGTACTGTATAACACTGGAAAAAAACCTTTTGGTCTGTTCTTGAAATAAGTTTGTGTGTTCTTGACTAATTCCACCGTGTAAATTTCAAATTCTAAGTTAGAATAGAGCCCCAGCACCTTCAAGATATTTTGGTCATAGTAAAAATTAAATTTAAGTACTCTTGATTAAAAGGTCGAGCTGTATGATGTGAAACAGCTGGCTAGTTTAGGTGACCAGCTTAGCGTGGAGGACTGTGAGCTCCTGGATGATCGTCGAGGACAATGGTTAGGATCCAGGTCGGTAGATGACAGCAAGAGTAATCGGGCCTTGTGTTATTGCGAAGGAAGTGAGAAATACCTCTAAACAGCTAAAGGTCGCATCGAGTTCCACACGTTTTACACGCAGATTTGCCCGATGGAAGATTGCGATTCTGTCACCTCCGATCGACAAGCAAGCAGATCAGAATAATCGCATGAAGCATCTATAGCACGATAACATGTAAGTGCAGATCTGCGACATCTGAGACAGGCTGATGCTACGTCTCAACCGCAAATATGATGTGAATATCTTTGTTTATGAAGAAGGCGGATGTCGCATTGCTTTCCACTGAGGCTCCTGATATCCCATGTTTGAGAGAGAGATATTTTACTGATCACCAAAATAATTAACAAATACAACGATAGTCTGTCACATACAATGATGCCATGTTTCAAGCCGAAGTCCAGCTTGCTGCGTTCACATAGGTCACCTTTTAACAAAGTCTTTCTAACAACATATTTAACCTTCAGAGATTCACATTGAGTTGCCTCGATGTCTCTGAACTGTAGTGTAAATATATTTAGCGTCCTATTTAGTCGTTTAATCTTTGTGTATAGCGTTTCTTTCACTACAAAGTGTCATAGCGCATTACAAAGATGACTAGCGTCGCCCTCGTCCTTTATCTGAGCTTGGAACTCTTCGTTTAGTCTGTTGGGGTATACGCGACAAATATATGCGCCTGAAGCGGGTTCAAGGTGTCTAAGAGTCGATCAAAATGCAACTTAACCTTAATATACAAGAGAGACCGAGCCTATTGCAGTAACGAATCGCGACTCTCCGTTGTGTTGCGAACAGCTTGCATTCAAGACAAGACAAATAGCTTTGCGAGTATGATGTTCAGATAGATGTAGGTGACCTTCCAAAGTGTCAAAAGATTATGTTTCGAACTGTCGACACGCTCGATTTGTAACTCGAGAAAAGACACACAGTCTTCGATTTTTATATGTAATTAAGAAAATGAAAAGCTCAACAACAGCAGTACTTGATTCGTCAATATCGCACCGTTTTGGAACTGCTAGACTGTCATGTTACAGCGCCTTTGTGAGTTTCTTAAAAAGCGCTATATAAGTCTTTGGATACATAGGCCATACATGCATACATTCAGTGTCGAAATGCATGAATCCTACAACGACATTCGTAATTCACATTACCAAGTGAGCACACGAGTCCAACGCAGCAAAATGTTCTTTATGCTCTTCCAGCAATGCACTCGCGATTGCATTTAATAGGCTCTTTCCGGCCAAGACAAAAGATAGTTCAGACTGGTTAATACTGGTACTCCCGCAATTGTGCAATCGTGGGTTTTCCCCAAAACCCGCTGACTCATCATAACGCAGGTTTGACGTTTTCCCGCGCGAGCGCCCACATGATAAAGTGCAGACCCGCTGATGTCATGGAAAATTCCACGGCGCGCTGACCAACCAATTGCAAACAAGTCAAAACAACCCGATGACTCATCAACCTGACGCTACAAAAATTTCCGTTAACACGCGCATTTAAAACTTGTTTACTCAACAATGGAATAAATAATCTCACAATCTTCATAGAATTCCAAACTGTTCACACGTAAGACCAAATCATATGAACATTTGAAAACTTCGAGAAATCTATGCAACTGTTATGCATATGCACTCATGCTTGAGATAATCTTCAATAATAAACCGAAGACATTCATACGTACAAGTACTAGGGCTAACATACCAACGTGTATTTATACATCCATCCATATACATCCGCACTTACGAAAACAAAGAAAAGTATGAAGTTTAAATCGTTCAACTTCCTGCATTTCACTACACGGCCACGCCCCTACATTAAGTTAGTCAAAGAGGAACCTTCTGCGAATTCTCGATTATCAGTAGTTTCTCATTAGCCAGCAACCGACAAACTTATCTCTCAACTTATTTCTCGATCGCAGTGTATGCCAGCCACTTTCCTTCCAGCCCACATGGTAAAGCTCGCCAGGTAAAGTACTTAATACTTGTATGACCGTAATCTCGAAAATTTTGAAGCTAAGCGCAGGTCACCAGCTCATCCACGAGCGCTGTGTCAAGTCAGAGGGGTTGATTGTTCCTCCAGCGAATACCATCTGAAGAACAAAGTTCGGTTGCTAGAAGACCTGAGAGAGAGAAAGGGGACAGATTAGCTGTTATGGTGGGTTGAGTTTAGGTTGAGAGAATTTGGAAGGCGGTGGATTGGAAGGATCAGGTTTAAGTTATTAAGTTAAGTTAACCCTCTAACGCATAGCGTCCTTTTAAAGGACAGTTCAAACTTTTGCACCAACCCTTCACCCCTGCAGGTTTTCTCAAGTTCTTCATCCTGTGCACCCCTTCGATGATGGTTTTATCCATTAAGCCCGAAGTTGTTTTCCTGAGCGGTTTCTTGAAGTTGTGAGAAGAGTTTTCGCAAGTTGTTAAAAATTGAGTTTTTCGGAATGTCTCATTCAGATAGGTAAATAAAATATTATTACCAATTCGGGTAAACTTTGTTATGAACTGTTTTTATTGCATTTTTATTAGTAAAACCAAGGATCCAAAAGGCTTACCTATAAGTTGTTTACTTTTGCAGCTATGAATAATTTAATGACTGTCCTTTAAAAAGGACGCCATGCGCCAGAGGCCACGTGTACGTCACAAGCTAATCTAAAAATAGCCGCTTCCTAAACACATTTGTGTCCGTAATTTTACTTTCAAATAATTAAATTAATACGACTACTATTGTGTTTCAGCATTAATTAATGCAGATGTTTTCTTAAGGAAGCACAAAATAATAAGGTTTTTGCAGTGAAAATAAATAATGGTGATTTTTTAATATTAGAAAAACGTTAATCAAATTTTGTTTAGACCCAAAATTAATTCTAATAAACTGGTTACACTCTTACTAGCAAAATTTATGCAAGCAGTAAATGAGCAGTATTTTCAATTTAATTAGATATACAGTTGCCGAAGTCGTAAGCATGTGGGAAGAAGACGACGAGTTTCAAAATGCCAACATTTATTTTGCCATCTGAAGACCCAACACGTTCTGATGAAGACAGTGGACCAGAAGACGATGACGGTACTGTAGATAATTTGACAGGAAATCAGTTGCGTGCCGAAGCAGCAACAGCTGTATCAACTTACGAACAAAAACGCATTGGCATTTTAGACGAAGATGATACAACTAAAGATAATCTGGAATTGCTTCCCCAATGCAATACGAATAAAGCTGATAAAACATTGCCCGCAGAAAATATTGTTCCTCCAGCAAAACAAGCAAGAAAATCGGCAACATATCAACGCCAGACTAGAAATTCAGTGGCAACAAAAGTAAATGATATGACTGAACCACGGATTAGATATTGGAAATGATAATTTGCCAAAATTTTCAGGAGGGAGATCGTTCCAGAGTCGAGGTGCCGTCACTTCCACGTAGTACATGTATGTGGATCGGTTAGAGAACTTGTGATGAGTGGACGAGTAGTTACAGAAGAACGGACAAGAGTGAGGTAAGTGGGTGAACGGGTAGAGCGGGATGATTTTGTGGTAAAGAGTTTGTGAAGATAAGTAGGTTGGAAGTATTGCAGAGAGTTATAAGTTACAGGAAGAACTATTACAAAAGTAACGTTTAAGTTGAATTTTAAAGTAACTTAATATGAGAACGAAACTCAATTAACCTAATTTGGTATTTTGTTACGTCAGTCAATGCTAGTGAATTGAGTGTTTCAAAAGCAGGTGCATATCTGACGAACCAATGCAAATGGCATATTGTTTAAGCCTGGTAAACATAATTCTTTATTTACAGTATCAAAAGCTTTAGGTAGATCAAAAAGATTCCCAACCAACCCTGCGACCAATTTCAGTCCAAAAAGAACCAACTCCTCGAAAAAAAACTAGAATTAACTTTGAAAATAAAGTCTTTACATGCAAGCATAACTTAGCAAATTGCGCAACAAAAAAATAATCTTCAATACTTAAACGAGACATAGGTAAACAAACATTATATTAGTCGTGGACAAGCGCTGAAATATTCCATTTAACGTCAGGTCCAGATCCTATGCATCAATCTAACCTTACTCTGGCCTCTATTTTTAAAAAAGATATTACGTGCACACGTTTTAGGTCCTCTGGAATGTGTCTATCGTCTCAGATCACATTCAAATGTGCCGTTCCTATAACTAATTGCCAATGCTTGAAAATAGTTGCGATGCATGTAACTTCAAATATTAATGCAATAATATTGTAAAAATATGTCTTACCTTTGAGCGCAGTTGGTAAACGTGTATAGCCCAAGCACTTTAGAGTTGTCTAAACTGAGCCTAGAATAATAGTTTATCTATCTGGAAATGCCAGCATCCGTACAGCTCACATCAAATTTGATAACAGTTGCTAGAGGCTAGAGCACAAAAAGTCACGGCGCGTCATTTAGGTGCATTTTATTCTTCTTGCAGATACGTGACAAAGCTCGAGTAGATTAAAGTCTGCATAAGATTATTTATTGTACGCTCTAATACGTCGAATTTCAGTGAACATGATGTACAATATAGATACTGACGTTAACAATGTCAGGATAGATAATCTAGATCTGAAGTATGACAGAAGTTTTTGATAATTGTTAAGAGGCTCTTGGTTATAGTAAATGATATTTGCAGAATTGTTCTCAAATGGTCAACAGCATATGAAATAAAATATATTCTGACTAGAGCTTATGAAGCGTTTAGTCAACGCTCGATGTTGAACAGTGCAAACACACAGAGGTACCCTGACTATTCTCTTAAGGTCAAGTCTACTTGCGCTATGTTATACCCCACTGCAATGTTTGCTTGGTGATAAGACAGAGTTCTGAAACTCATGTACTGTTGCATGTCATTGTGCATAAAGCAGACATTTGTCATGTTATCTGTTTCGCTTCCTTCGCTAAGACTAAGCTGGCGGGTTGCCATAAAATAAGTACAGTAGTCACTGATAAACTTTGACAAAAGCCTATGAGGAGTGATCCAGAGGCGAAACTCAATGAATGGCATTAGACGAGGCTCCGCTGATAGCAGCAGTGAAATGCTGGTTGTCAACGCAATGGACGTTGGTGAACATGTGCACTTCGCTGAATCTTGGACAACTGAATTCAGCGTTATGACTTGTTTTGCACTGTTGGTTATAGCACCCCGTATATCATACTTGCCTTGAGTAAGTCGATTTCCTTATAACAGCCTGAGTTTCTTCTCAACTAGTGCTTTAATTTGTATATCTTAATAGCTATTAATACATCCATCGCACATTAGTATCTTAAAGATAGATATCTTTGAGATAACGTGGGTAACAACAATTCATGTATTAAAAACTATGGAATTGCTCTAATAAAAAGTGACGGATTCTGGAACAGCTCACATGGACCACTTTCCATTTGGAAAATGATTATTTTCTGTCTGATACAGAAAATGGAGATCTCAAAGGCAATGCTTGGCTTGAATAGGCCTACTGTTCTCAAGAAGCCATTAATTGATTTTAGTTGTTATCAGTCACGACTCAGTATGCCTAACACAACTGATGTATAACGTGGAAGAAAACTATACAGAGAAATAATAATTATAAAGAGTTGAAGATGCAGGCATACATTGAGACTAAACAATTCTTTTGATTTAACTTCTAAAAATTTGTAAAATTTCTTATAGGGTGTGTATTAGAACACCATATGATAAGATGAAAACACCGATTTATTCCAGTCATCCTATCTTGGCCAATTATTCACAATTCGGCCACTTAGAACAATCCTCTCATCTCCATCGTCACACCACTTCGCCTTCCTGTTACTTCAACTTTAAAATTTGGTGATCACTTAATAACGCAAGCCGTTCCATTTCTTTGGAGTAAGCCTCAGCCAAAACTACGACAACAATCTGCCCCATGCTGCCAGCTGACGAATCGTGTCCTCCGCCAGACAAACTGCATAATTTCAATTGTAGGAGTTAAATTTAGAAGAGTTTATTAGAAAATAATTAATTTTTACGTTTTGTACTAAATAAGAGAATTCAGGTACTGCAATTTAATCCATAAGCCTTTGATGCAACCACAGGTATGGCGACTGTATATGAAATCTGTAGGATCCGGCGACAACGGATTGCTAACCCCTTCCATTATGATTGAGTCCGTTAAGCAACAAAAGAATGACCCGGAATTCAAAGAGGCATATTGACAATGTGTCACCAGTGCTTCTGGATGTTAATGGCGATGGCATTTTACAAGAAGATGAATACGCCAGAGCATTAGCTCGAATCGGCATCCGGAATACTAGTGTCGTAAAGAGGGCTTTCGAGTCCATCGATCTCAACCAAGATGGAAAGCTGACCTATAAGGAATTTTCCACTGCCCTGATTGAGTATTGCACATCAGAAGACGAGAAAAGCCTCTATACGTTGATGTTTGGCCTTCTTATCTAAAGGATAAAATTTCTAATTCTGATATCTTATGTAGTCTGATATTCGATTTTGTGCAATTCTTTTCGAAGTCGATAAAGATGTCAGTTCAGACATTCACATTGCTCTCATTTCTGTCTACGTGGAGCTTCTAAGGTTTTTATGCTTCTAAGCTCGTTTAACTTTAACAAGTGGTCAGTGTACTACTGCTAGTGTTGTTGTCGTGGGTTCTCAAGGTGTTGTGTTTGATGTTGCTATGCCTTATTTTTACTTGTTCATTAAAGAGACGACTTTATTTATAAAGGCTCATCTTATGACTAATTTTAATATTAGCGAGCGTTAATTTTGGTGCCCGCAATAACTCAGTCGCTGTCAAACACGGTCTAGTTTGAGGTAGTGCCATGATGAGCACATAAAACCGACATAAAGATGTGACTTTGTAATCAATGGACATGAGTAATGTTGTCAGGTCACTCTTACTCTCAGTATTTTGACTAAGGTTTAATAAGTCTGTAAAAATATTCATTTGCTAATTTAAAGCCGTTACAATCAGCATAAATTACGTTATCACGCTTGGAACTGAGGTTTGGTGAAAATGTCACCCAAGCGATTGCTCCCAAACTTTTTCTGAATGGAAATCCTCTCCATCTAATCACACATATCAAATCAGTCGTCAAGAAGGTGGCAAGATGTTTTGAAACGAGTATTCAAAATGTAAAACTTCTGCTGGCTAATTAAAATTTGGCATTGCCTGGACATCTTAGAAAGCTTGACCCCACATATAATCAAAATATGGGTAGCTTCTGTCCTTTATCAGCTTCTAGCTTAGTACAACCCACATTTACAATCGCTTATAGATAATGTTCGAAAGAATCTGGGCTTTGTTTTATGTGTCCCCGGAATTGAAAACGCTCAGTTTATAACCATTCTTGCTTAAAATTTACGGCATGACATTAGAAACGAGATATTTACAGCAGTTAAAGCAAGAAAAATAATTTAATTTAAATTATTTAAAGTCATTTATTTTATCCACGGTAGCAAACACAGTCTATCAATATTTGGTTTTAATATAACCTAAAATTTAGACTTAGAAAATCTGTTACTAAAACGCTTAAATTTGACAATATAGTATTAGACCTGGTAACAAATAATTTTATGATAATGGTTTGCTAAAAATGCCTATTCTATGTAATATTGTTATTAGACACATTCGAATTCCATCGTTTATTACTGTGTGTTTATGACATATATGTATGCGAAAACTGTTACACTCACTGTGCATACAAGAATAACATTATATGCTTAAGAAACATATTTTACACTAAAATTATTTGCGAGCGTTGGTTTTCGTTGTTTTTCCCCATTCGGAATTTAGCCTGAACTTTGGACATAGGGGCGCAGCTTTTGCGTTTTGTCCTGGGTGCAGATTTGCGCGGGTAAATGCGGGAGCAACAATGACTCTCTTGTGCGAGTTCGTTGGTCTGTTCCTGGTGAGTTGTGCCCGCAGAGTAATGCTTAGCTGGGTTAGGAGTAGCATGGGTTGCTACTGTCGCTCCTGTAATGCCTGGCGGCAGCTCCACGGGCTCTAACGGTGTCACTGCACTCGTTTCCTGCGATAGTGGCTACCCTAGTGTGCCCGCCGGATGCTTTCTGCCGGTGATGTTAGATGGCAATGAGGTGTACCTTCCTTCAGAGGTTGATCGGTTGAATACTGCGGGAGGAAGAGCTTAGTAATCTGCATCGTGTAATCTCATCGCGGCCCGGGTGAAAAGCTTGGAATCCTGTGGTGAGATCGACTTTGACTCCCGGAGTCAAAGTCAACACCCGTCTGCTCTATCCGCCCTATCAGACAACTTTAAGGCTGCGTTCTGGCCCTGTCTGTTTAACTGGTCTGTTCGGGACGGAGGGGTAATGGGCCCAGCGCAGCCCACTTAATGCGCGCATTTACTAGAGTCGGTTCGAGTTGCAACCGATCGGCGCAGTAGTGACTTGCACCCTGATCACTGGCCGTCATTGGGACAGGAGTGTAATCCGGGGTCCATGGTTGTCACACACCCCCTTGTCGGTGGGTTACCACGAGTGGATCTGAGGAGTCAGGTACCGGTAGCCCGCGATCACAGCTATGCTGCACCTAATGTTCACAAATTAACTGGTGTTTCTTGGCACGGGCCATACACTGTTTTACAAGAACGTTCAAAACACTCGTGTCTCATTGGTATTTGTTGTAAACCACGAAATTTACGAAAACTCCTGTGAAGGAAATGAAATTTAGCGTTACATTACATTAAGATGGCAACAGAGAAATGTTTTTTTGAAACGAAAAAATTGCCTTTATGTTGCACCCGATTTTCGCAAATGAACAACTGTTTCTTTGCCCCCTTTTCTCTCTGAAACTGTTTTAGAAACGGAAAAGACACTCATCGTTCTTCGATTTGTGGTTTAATTGCCGATGATAACAATAATTTTGGAGAAATACATGAGTTACCGTTAGAGTTTACAAGAGAATGTAAACATCTACCGTTAGACTATAAACAGATAAAACATCTGACAGACGATCAACAGAAGCAACTAATCATCATTTACTAAAGCAAGCAGATCGTTTCTGAAAACCCTGACTTGTATACTGTTGTTGAGCATAACATTCTGTTACGCTCTGATTTGAGAGAGAACCCTATTGCTTACAGAGTACCTGAGATTTATCTACCTGAGGTAGAGCGTCAGGTAGGTATCTTTTAACGCAGGAATTGTCAAACCATCAACGAGTCGCGTGGGCATTGTGAAAAAGAAAGATGGAAGCTTACGACTTGCTTGAATTTAACACTACATTTATACTGTTGCTTTTGAATGTCAATATCCAATGTCTGTGGTTTCTGAAGTGTTAAACAAGATAGGAGGTTGAAATCTTGTTAACTTTGTCGTATTGTCGAACAGGTTGTTGGTTATATCCTGTAAGAGAGTGAGGTCAATGGAAAACAGCGTTTATTGCACATGATGACTTATTTGAGTGGACACGCTTAGTGTTGAGCAATTTCAGGCAGTGCTTTCCTGAAAGCTATTAATACTGAGTTGCAACGTACAAAAACGTATTAGCACGATATGTAACGATGCAGCAGTACATTGCAGACAAATTTGCGACAATCGAAATTGCTTTGCATCAAAAGCCTGTACTTAATTTAACGTTCGACATCGGTAAGCCAGAAATTATATTCATTGGTCATGTTGTCGTATCTGGAAATATAGAAATTGGCGCAGGTATGATAGTATATGACGAAAATGGAAAGATCGACGATCAAGAAGTACAAGAAGCAGGTTTTTGGATTTTTCAGATAATACCGGAAGTTCTTCCTGACTGCAAAGATTGCTATATCGTAGCCATATTTAACTTGTAAGAAAGTGTAAGAAAATGTTAGAGTAGTTTTGTTGAAGAGATGAGCATCGAGATGCCTTTTACAAGTAAAAACGTTGTTTGTGTTCACGTTCGCTTATAAATAATAATCGTGTTAGTGATGATTTGCATTTACAATGCAGTTAGTGTTGCAATGCAACACATTTTCACAGTGAAGGTCAACAAAGATTTATTTCGTTTACTAGCAAAATATAACTGAAGCATAAAGAAAATTTGCAACTATTTAGAAAGAAGCAAATTCTGTTTAATTGGCATCGAACGAACTGAAAAATATTATTTTAGTTCGCATATTGTTGTACATACTAATAAAAATCCATTAACATATTTGGCTATTAACATGTCTAAATCTGTGAAAGTTATTAGACGTTACAAGCCGTTGATCTCAAGTGCGATATCGTAAAGTCAAATTGAACGTGGTGGCAAAATGCTTTCAACGCTTGTAATTGTTCTGAGTTTAAGGTCATTTTATATGCATCTGATCGCCTAAGATATTTCCGTTTCTGTTTACAAATAATTTGAGGGTAATTTCTAAACCTGAGAACGTTATGAAGGTAACGGTAGCAAAATTGTATGCTGAAAAGTGAACGAGTCTAAAGAAAGCCCAGTTGTGCTGAGATAAAAAGCGCTTGTAATGGAGTGTTTCAGTCATGCAACAACGACGCGTCAATTGTTGTTGATTTGCTTCGGTATATATGCATCGTCTGTCTGTGATTAGCAGCACAACGATAGTGCTGAACCGGCTAGCGTAAGCAGTAACTAATACCCGGATAAGTCTGCCTATGATTGTTGGGAGTGCGAATCGATCGTTGGGGAACGTCGACGAAACAATCGCTATAGGCTGCCTGACGTCATTCGTGATTCAGATTCTTATCTTCTTTGCTGACGCTGCTGGTTCGACGATATCTAAGGCGATCGCAAATTAATTCAGGACAGCTTATGAGCAGTTTTTGACAGCTATTGTGTACTTCATTTGTTTGTCGGTGAATATAACGACAGAAATGATAGATTTCTGCTTGCAGAAATTTGAAATTTGGAGTTAGAAGTGTTGTGTAACTATTCTAGAGTTAACAATACGCCGCAAATCGGGCGATCCTTAGCTCCAAAACTAGAACAATTGGGAATTCCGCAAAATGCTTTCAGTCTACTTTTTGCATATTCATTAAATTGCACAAAAGTATGTCGTTGTAGAATTATTAACACGTGCAGATGTCATGAAAAGGCATGTTAAAACTAAAATCTGCTACATTAGACGAGTTATTTGTCATAAATGTCTATCCCAAATAGTCCTAGTTCACGTAACTTCGAGTTCTTGATAAATCTCCAGCGACATTGTTATCATCTCCATTTATGTTAATGCTACTAATAATAACAATAATGCCGGTTTATTAATAGCTTTGCAAATAAATTAAGCACTAGGATTTGTGTAATGTCTTATTTGTTCAGAGCAGAATTTGCTGTTTCTTCTTACGTGAAACTTGATTTTTGGATTGCGTTTTCTGTAGCCTTTGAAGTATGCTATAGAGACCAGTTGTATAGTTCACTGTTATAACCATACACAGAACTCAACAAAGGAGTTATTGTTTTCCAAATATCCGGGTAAAATGCCTTTAGTGGCAATGTGTGCATCGAACTTGTCATCAAGAGAACTATCTACTTTCCACCGACGGCGATCTATTCGGTCAGCTGCTGTTTTTCTTGGAATAAACATAACACTATTAGTTCCGTATTGTTCTGTCCAGTTCTTCAACATGATATTTGTCGTCATTTGGTCAAGGTACCATCCTTGATTTTTGCCTTTAACAACAGGCCTGAGGGCCACTTGAACAAACTCTCTGTTTAAAAAATTAAGAATTTCTAGACTTGATTTAGGCAGAAAAGAGTCTCGCCGAGTGATCTCATTCCAAGTCATAACACGCATACCAATACTGGACATTGGTAGCATCTTATATTTCATACCATGATGTAAAAATGGCGCACAACAGTCGGAGTTCAAAGAGAGTACTGCCATATATGAGCGCAACCGATAAATATCTGAATTAATTGGCCAAAGATCAGCATCTGTAGTTACCAGATAGACTGATTCTAAATCGGCAAATTTTGCACTTAATATATTTGCCGTAAATATCCTTCCAACCTGACTAATGACTATTGCATTTACTGTCGATGAATAAATGTATACGAGAACAGCATCCGGTTCAAGGCATCTTGAAAGGACGTAACGAATCAATGGATCTGAGACAGAATCATTGGAACAGCCAGCTACCAAAATAACGCTATTGAATCCAATTCTTTTCCAAGCAAGAGTTGTTACCGGCAAATAAAATGCGTAGTCATGTTTATTGATGTTATCTGTCGTTACAGAAAATACTGCATAATTCCTGGAAGAATTTATTGTACCCTCAACTTTTAGGTAATTCATCCAGTTTTTGTCATCACTTGAAGTCAGTTGGATGACTGGTACATGGTAGCTCTCTTTGCAATAACAAGAAATTCTTTTTAAAATCTGACCACTCAACTCTTTTTTTCATGTGATGATAAAACTTCTTCATTTTTCTCAACTCTGGATTCACTTGAGACGTTTCTTTTTAAAAATGCAACTGGCGTCCATTTTATCTGCAATTTGTCCAATACCGATACCGAAGACTTTGAAGGCAAAAATGTATTCAGGCTGTATATTGAGATTGCAGCCAAAGAAATCATCAAACACAAAATGTTCCTTTTCTTAGACTTTCCCATTTAAAATCGTCTTTTAAGTAAAAACAACAACAGGAATTATTTATAAATGCTGTGTAAGCTTATTCATGTGAAATTTTATTTTAAAAACGTTGCAGTCCTAAATGTCAAATAATTTAGCAAACACCGTTAGTGCAATTTGTTGAATCAGCATAATTTTCGGCCTACTCTTTAGAAATGCACATCGACTACATTGTGCAAAGACCAGATCAGCATCTACCACAGGCTTAAGTAACTTTATCCCTACCTCATATTAACTTTCCTTGCTTCATAGTATTTTTTCCTTGCTTTCCATTGCCGTTCCTCATCAAGATATAAGAAGGCAAGGTAGTTAGTTGCCTAGATACTTAGATAACTAACAAACTACTTTACCATGCTTAACATCATCTAAGGTACGGTAATAAGATAAGACAATGACCTTAGGTTACCATAAATGTACATTTTTTCTATAGCGACCGTATGACCTCTAACATGTTTATTTTATCAATTAAGTTATCGGGTGAAATCCTTCACCACCGCTGCCCATTTGAAAAGGTGCCATGCCATTTAAGATCCCCACTCGCTGACCGTGATAGCCCGAGATTCAACTGTCTGAAAATAAGCCATATTCGGTATGCGACCCGGCATCCTCACGCTCAGAGGGGCCTTGAGGTATGCCGTTACCAACGTAGCTAACTAGGCCAGCTTACGACAGCGAGAATGAAAGAGACGAGAAACTGATCCCTTCAGTGAAGGTCATCAGAGGCTGGGTGTCGCTCCTTCAGAGGCCTCACAGCAGCCTCCCACGATTAATTTTCCTCTCCCTCAAAGTACCTTACAGCCAGAAACGTAGTCGACCTGTTAGACCTTCGGACTTACGACATACGATCATAGATGATTTGCAAACAGAAGATACGTAATTATGCACAAGCGATAGTAAACACATACGCATTCACGCACACACACACATTCGTTGGATTCTTCCACAGTTTAACACATTTATTTTACTCTTCTTCTTTAGGTCCCTGGGCTCATCCCCGTTAGTGTCGATCGCATGATTCACTGTAGATTTCCACTGTTCTCTGTCCTGTTCACGTCCATCCCGCACCAGTCTCTGACGTCATCCAGCCATTCTCTGTTCGGTCTACTTCTTCGGTCTACCTCTGATCCCTCGCCCAACCTTCATACACACACAACTTGTTTGACCGTCCTGGTGTTATCCATTCTCGAAAGTGTGTCCAGAGATTTAGTTTCCTTTCCATTACTTTCTTGTGCAAATCAATCGTCTTCGCGCCTCAGTGTTTGTGACCTTACGTTGTCAACTGATGTGTAATATCCATTTGAAAGATCTCATCTCAAATGCAAGCAATATATCTTTGTAATTTCTGTGCAGCTTCCAAGTTTCAATTGCATACAACTACACACTGAATGCACATGTTTTGACAAGCATTTTACGCAAACATGTATATATGTACATAGACCTACGTAGGCTAGATATGAACATCTGTATCCCTACACACGTCTACTTGAGGCTTACAGAGAACATACCAGCTGTAGGTTGAAATGATTTGTTTCCTAAACTATTTAGAAGCGTAACACAACTGACAGAGAAACAAGACGTCGATCTCAGGCAGCGACAAAACCAGCCGAAAGCCTCTCAAGAAACGTTTCAGAAGAAGCAAACACGTCACCTGCGAAGGGAAACTGAAAAACGAGATTCGCCGAAAGAATTGTACACAGTACAACAGCAATCTTGTACTATGAACTTAAAGGATAAAGAATACAAAAAATATAAGACCTCTGTCAAAATCGCGATATTTATAAATCCCGAAACCGATGACGAAGCGACTTTCAAGCAATACCGAGAAAACTACGGAAAACCGATACCAACTTAAAAACCGATACCCACCCAGCTCTGCTTCTCATGTCTAGCTGTGAAGCTGCTTCTCAACTGAGTGTGGCGCCTCTAACATACAATAAACTCCTTGCTTAAAAGAGTAGATCACAACTATGACGTCATAAATGCTAGCGACATAAGACATCGTTGCATTCTACAGGGTAAGATTTAACAAATTGATTCTATCTGATCGTCCCAAAACTAAAATCCAAAATCAATAAGGTTTCGAAAATCTGTTGACTGTCTTTCAGTAGAATGTCATCCTAATTATCAGTGGAAATTTTCGTAACTCGTAGATGGCCTCGATTTTGTAGGGGTTGACTATCCGTCATCAATATTGGCATTCAAGTGAACAGTGCTTCCTAATTTCCTTCTGTATTTCAAACATTTCAACATATATTTCGCATTGATAAGATGTCACTATAAACTGTTTTGCGTCCGCAATGTTTTAAAGTTTCAAATAAGCGTTTTTTATGAAACATTCATATCTAACGACTGATTTCAGCTCCATTCCATCATGGCTCAACATCCCAGAATTCATTATTTTTAAAATCGTCTTTTCTATATGCTTATTTAACGCAATTCTTGTGGACACCAAATCATCATCATAAGTGCAATAGTTAGAAAATATTTTCAGTTTTTCTGCCTGTGTATTATTTAGGCTTAATTGCCAGATCTTTATATTATTGGTGTCGCTTAAATGAATCACCTGATTAATTAATTTTTAACGACCGTTCAAGACCATTTGGAAAGGAGTTTCACTAAGTTATTTGCAAGTTAACTTAATCTTACAGGAACCGGCTGCATTGTCACGGGTGAGCTTTATCTGGTTTGGAATACCACAGAGTGAATGTTAGTTATTTACAAACCTGGGTAGTAGCGCTTTCCAACAGTCCCGAGATCGGTGTCCTTTAATTAGATGCAAACACAACCATCGTAGCCCAACAACAGTGACGCCATGTTGACCCTATTAACTTGCGTTGACACCGATAGTGATGATTTAAAATTACAGGGTTTGCTGACATGATAAACAAGGCAGGGAGAGACGTTCCAAAAATTGTAACCGTGTATTTGACTTTGAATTTGGCCTCTTATTGCAAAGATATAGGCCTACTGGCATCTAGGTCTTCCTTTTTCAGTAGAGGTTGACAGAGTGCTCTTCAGTCGGAAAAAGCTCAGGCTGCACTGTGGAATAGAGTACGTCCGTAAATGCCGAGCATTTTTATGGAGTTCCTTTTGGTTTTCCGAGTTTGCGCTACTGTAGTGTTGTCCGTATGATTCATTCAAGAACTTATTAATGATGCGACATAGTGACCGATACGCGCGTTGGACTAGTTCATTGCTGTTAGCCTTCCAGCGCCTTTCTTGGCGTTTTGGGAGTTGCTTTGCATCTGCAGCCTCCATTGAGAGCCAGCGATTCTTCTTCTTTCATGGACACCTTGTGAGTTTGTTTAGCGGAGCCAGCTGGTCCAGGATGTCGTTGACAACGTCATCTATCTGAAGAGAAAAGCCTTCAGGAATGTTGTTGGAAACCACAAACAGTGACAATTTGATTGAATACACTCGGAAAATGGCCAAATCAAGCAAACTGCTGTCCACCGGTCGGCCTGGTATGTGTTGGACCTGACATGAGCTGCTCCAAGTCAAAGACGTTAAGTAGGCCTATAATAGCCAGAACGTCACAGATACCGTATGAGTTCTTTCCAGGATAATCGAAGTGCCTGCACAGGATGAGACCGTCGCTACCAACAATCGTAGTGAGTGCTGCAGGAAAGTTGATAAATTCATTATAGAAGTGGTTAAGGTTGGAAAATGGCCTTTGGTAGATGCTGGTGAAAAGGAAAGAGAAGTTACTGGGATAATTCGAACAGCTTGGAAATGGAAACTGCTTCTTTTCGTCGAGTTCTGATTATGAGTTTAGCTTCTCACGGTGGATGTCTAGTGAACCGGTCAGTCATTAGATTGATCGCAGAACCTATCTGTCAAAGACGGTCGATATCACTCCAAAGTGATATGAAATGTGTTATGAAATTGTCCAATATTCATTTCCGTCTCAAGTCCATTGACTCACTGTCCGTTGGTTTCGATCGCACGCCTCCAGTTGTTCGACCACCCGGGTGTTATTCATCCCAGATTTGTTATGTGCGTTAACTGAACATTTTGACCACTGTTTTTCTTAACATCTCACAGCATAGTTCTGCCAGATCCCACTTAAGAACAAATGGAAAAGAAAATATTCTAACTGGAGAAGTAAAAAGTACATCATAGGATTAGTAGATTAAGAAGATGGTAGGTTTTGGGGTAGCGCATTATGAAGGCGGTGTTTATAGAGGCGACCTCGGAGCAGGTGTTGCACTTGAGTTATTTCAAGAAGTGTTACATAAGGACTTAGACGATGTTTCCTATAGTCTACTATCTTCAACGCCCAATCCCCCTCCTTCATCCAGGCTTTTTACATATGCTGCTAGAATTGTCACTTTAAATTGCTTCCGCTTTATACGTTGCCTTACTGAGAGGAACTTGTCCATTTTGCGCTTCTGATTCTATATTACAATTAAGATTTTTTGAAAAATTTTGTTTGGTTAAATAAATGAAAAATGATGAAGAATAAACCAATGTTTTAGGTTTATAGTGGGAAAAGTTAATATTTGGTGAACTTCCTACTAAACAAGGCAAACAACTTGCAAGGTTTGCAAATAACTTCAATCCACAGCAAATTCGAGCATGGCTTTTTTAACACTAGCTTTGTGGAAAGTTGTATTTAAAATAACCTCAGACATCTTTAATAGTTTGTGTGGCTGAGCTGTCGTGCTATCACACGCGTCCACAGGTGGCGGATAGTGGAACGGCCTCTAGATATAGAGGCCAGCTGCGAAATAAGCAGGTTAACCCTGAAGAATAAGCAGTCGCGGACCAAACAGCGGCAAGGCTAACAGGGCGCGGTTTGGGACGTGGGTGGCCCCCGTCTCATGGTAAAAGCCGCAGATGCCCCTTGACAGCCCTGCGACATGGCGAGTACAGGCCGCCATCCAAATGAGCCTGAAGCCCTCGCTGCCTTGCGAATAGGTGCTTGCACCAAAGGCCAGGATCCCAACCGAAAATAGGGTTGATAGTAGTAAGATAAGGGTGGGTTTCAAGACACTTCGCAAAAACACAAAGGTGGGTTTCAAGCCACTTCACAAAAGCACAAGGGTGGGTTTCAAGCCACTTCGCAAAAAGACAAGGGTGGGTTTCAAGCCACTTCGCAAAAACACAAGGGTGGGTTTCAATAATAAAAAAAATATAATAATAATACTATGACAATTTATATAGCGCCGTACAACAACCGAGGCAGCTGTACATGGGTTAAAAGAATGGGATAAGTCATAAGATAGCTTAAAATGATGTATCTTGAATCGTGACTTGAATGTGTCCAAGGATGGGGCATGGTCAGGAAGACTATTCCATGCAGTGGGTCCGGCAACATTGAAGGAACGTTCGCCGAACTTCGTGGAAGACTGTGGGACATATAGTTCATAATCATGATCAAAAACTTATATAGCGTAACTTCAAGATAAAACTCATCAGAGGTGTGCCCGGCCCAATTTCCCATGACTAATGGGGAATAACACGATCTTCAAACGCTTGTGGAAAAGAGAGGGAGGAAGAGAAAGGAATTCACACCTAAGGTCACCAGATAGGTTGTTCCATGAGGCAGGGCCAGCAACGGCGAAGCTGCGGCGCTGTGCAGTAGTGGTGCGAGCCATAGGAACTACCAGATCTCTCTGGACTGCCGATCGCAGCAGTCGGCGGCCAGGGACGGAAGAAACAGGGGCACAAAGTCCCCTTATATAAATAGGTGCACTGCCAACAAGGCAGCTGCGCACAAGGGCCAGAATTTTAAACTGGCCGCGTTCTCGGATTGGAAGCCAGTGGAATTTTTCCAGCATGAATAAGGAGATATGTCCAAACTTTGCAATGCTGACAATCAAGCGAGCTGCAGCTGATTCCTCAATGCGGACCGTAGCCACGTTCTGATTGTCGGCTGTTCGATTACAGAAGACGGATATATAGTCATTAAGAGCCTTGTAGGTGATTAGGCACAGTTTGTAGGTGGCCCGCTGAGGAACGTGCATCCAATGCATGTTGTAGCGATGCAGATCAGTGGCACGACTGAATGGCGTCCGACCGTAGATAACGCGGGCGGCAGAGTTTAGCACAGACTGTATCCGCTCTAGCTGACAAGTCGGCAGATCTGCCAGCAATTCACATCTAAACAAGAACTGATTTCATCTCACCTCCAAACAAGGACTGATTTCATCTCAACTTTAAACGACCTTCCTTCGAAACGCTTGCTCATTCATAATAATAATAATATAATAAGAAATATAATTTAATAAAATATTTAATAACCTGAAAGATTGTGTGTCATATAAGTCATTGCTTAAATCTAGTAAGTCTCATTATAGCTCAATAAAAGCAAAAAACGACATATGCTATAGAAGTATTTAAATTTGGAAGAAGAACTGAACTCCTGTAGATTGTTACTATTTGAAGCGATTGCGCCGTCAGCTGATAACAGTTGTATTCCATTAGAAGTGAGTTTTTAGATTTTAGCTTAAAAAATTCTATACTCTCTAGATTTTGATCAGTTTTGATCCTGTTTCTAAGAAGAAGAAGAAGAAGAAGAAGAAGAAGAGGAGGAGGAGGAGGAGGAAGAAGAGGAAGAAGAAGAGGAAGAAGAAGAGGAAGAAGAAGAGGAAGAAGAAGAGGAAGAAGAAGAGGAAGAAGAAGAGGAAGAGGAAGAAGAAGACGAAGAAGTCCGCATTTCTAGTAGTGTGTAACAATATTATCATCGATACATGTAAAAAGCGATACATGTAGGCACGGGATCGGAAATGTAACAGCAAGAATCAATGGACGTTTAGCGACATAATGTTATTATATCGTAATCCTAAATTCGAGATTTCTACAGGGCCGAAAGAAAACAAAGACGCGGGAAACAACTTATTCGCAGGCGCTCAGTGAATGATTCGAATGATTAAAAGTGAATGTTGTCGTACTAATATTCAAACTGTAGGTCACTTGCATGGAATTCGATTTCTACAGTCGATTACAATTTTTAGCGGCATTGTGACTGACTTCGATAGCTACATTGGTTAATGCATACATTAGGGCGCCTCTGTGAGTGAGGTAGCCGGTTCGCATACCAGTCGTGGCTCTTCTTCTTTTGGTTGGTTCTCTGCCGTCATGCAGATTCAAACATCCAGTCCTCTCGGTTTCTGAGTTCTTCTTTGAGCCTGCTGTATTCGGTGGAGCAACATCTGTCTGGGTCTTCCTCTTGTCTCCTCCCCTCGATTCTGCCCTCAATGATGGTTCTGAATAGTGAGTCCCCTCTCATATGTGACCAATCCATTTTCTCTGTCGCCTTCTTATTGTGCCTTTCTTTTCTTCTAGAAAGGTCAGTAGAGAAGGAGCTTAAATGTCGTGGCGTTCATTCAAACGGGCAGCGGTGGTAAGGGATCTGAGCTGATTGCCACTTGGCTTTGGTGCGGCATAGGTTGATGGCTGGTGGTGCATTAGACACAGGCACGTTAGAAGTCATTAATTACAAATGCAACTATCCGATTAATTCATTTTAAAATGAGAAGGTGGAGGCCATACGGTAGCTATAGAGACACTTGTGCAGATACACGTGAAATTAACATCGTTTAATGCCTTACATTATGACAGCCGCGCTGTGGCATCTGTGAAGTAGGCCTACACGTCTACAGCTTAATACGCGGCTAAATCATTTGGTAGGGGACACTAGAGTTATTTGTTTAATCTATCTTCTATTTTACACATTTTCTTTTAAGTTGACGCCATTTTAAAGAAGTCAACAACGGAAACAACGGAAACATTTAACGAATGTCCTTCTCATCCTAGCATATCTTGGGAGCAACGGAGCCAGTCAGAAATCAGACAAATTGGTTCGTAACGGCTGCGAAGCTCTCAGGAGCGCATTGACCAGATTTTCTCGTACCGGGTCTATGGGGTAGCTTCCGTAACTTTCCCATTGGCTTTTACACAGACCTGTTTTATCTGACACTTGCGGACTGCTGGGGAAGGCTTCCCGATGGCGTATTCTTAGACCATACAGTGCTAGAACTATAATGCTATGTCGACCAATAGGAATACCAGGTTATGTCGACCAAAAATAGCGTGACCTAGCTTAGGCGAAAATGGCGACCGAGGGCGCTGGTTTCGAATGGTTGCCTGAAAAATTTCGTCCTTGGCATAAAATTAATTTAAAGAAGCTGAAGCATGATATCTTAGCATCTCCGTTGTGGTTAGCTCCTGCACAAACAGGGAATGAGCTAGCTATGCCGTTTCAGTCCACTTAACATTTTTCTCCTAAGAAGATTTCATTTCGTTCTCAACTTAAAAGTTACCTGTCCGCCTAGATTTCTCTCCTGTGGACTGACCTTCTGGATATTGACCTGAGTCTGGCTTGGTTTTGGTGCACCATGGGTTCATGCACTACTTATTATTATTATTATTATTATTATTATTATTATTATTTATTGTTAAATTTCAAACGAGGCAGTTTGAGGGATAGCAATAAACCGAAAGTAGGTCACACTATTAATAACTGGAATTCTATTGGTCGACATCAATTGCATTCCTATTGGTCGACATAGCATTATAGTTCTAGCACTGTATGGTCTAAGAATACGCTTCCCGATGCCAAGCCCTTACTTGACTCATACCTGTACTTATTTCTCAGGAACGGGGTCTTCCCCGGGTTCTGTCCAACCTCAATGTCCACCGTCGTGGCTCAGACCGCCTCGCGATGTATGGCGGAGTGGGCCGTCACTCTACCGAATCGGCGTCGTTAACCCGAAGCCAGACAGTGATTGCCTCGGTAGTCTCGCCAGGAGCGCACAGATTAGTCTTTTTCCAGGACTCTCCCGTTCGTATATTTGTTTCGTAACCGGGACTTTATCGAACACGGGCTTCTTCGGACGTCACCGTCGTCCGTATATTGGCTCAAAAAGACTCCGACTCGTACCCGTGACGGCTCGCAACCATCCTTCACTCTGTTTTCAGAAGGCCCGTATCGCTCCTTCTGTACTGTCGTATATGTGAAGGCACGCTACCATTCTTCAGAACTATAGCAATAGAACGCACGACACCTTTCATTCAACCCCTTCTACGCGTTTTACTGATATACTGTCGAGCTTGATAAAACGTAAAGAATGGTGTTTAACTGTTACCGATTACTTGCCTTAAAACAAACATTTAAGGACCTATAAATTTCAACAATTTTACGCTTTACTTTATTAAAATTACAGTAGGAACTTTGCACGACCTAATTATTAAGTTATTATTCGAATAAGCTTAAATTTAATGAAAATTAATTTTGTAAAAATCCTATGCAGCTACCGTGCACATAGGCGCGCAGCATTCAGCGGCTACCTGAAGCGCGTCATAGCTACTCCTTCCTCTTTCCCGACAGACTTGCCTTGTGGCCGATCCGCCAAAGAAACGCGTTAAAAAAGTGACGTGATTTTGCGTTTGTTTAGAGCTGCATTATGAATAGTATCTAAAAATCAGAACATTTGTATTAAGATGTCGTTGGAGCTTGTAATAAGTACAGAAAATCGGCTATTTTTGAACTACGGAAGTTAACGTATGAAAAGAACTCAATAGGTTTTAGGAAGTAACACGTATACTGCTGAAGTAGAAAGTGAAAAATAAGAAGCAATTACACAGGCCTGCATATTAATGGTTTCCAATTTTTTTCTTCACCGTTTTAGGTGTTTACATTGGTATTCAGTTAGCTGAATTCAAACATGCACGGGTTTTTCCTCTATCACGTACGGTTTTTTCCACAAGTGAAGACAAACATCCAGGAAGACGTAGCAGAGTGGAAAACGCTTATTTACAAAGAACTTAAAAATTGTTACAAGGAACTCAGCTGGATTTTTCATTCATTCATTTGTAAATGTTTGTCACAGGTGCCCAGAAGTCAGAAATCTTTATAATATCTTTTCTTCTTCCCTTCAAAGCTCCTTTTAGAACTGTTTCTCTTGTACACTGCTTGCGGTTCTTCCCTATGCAACATCCAGCAGTAGTCTGCTATCATGTTAACGTTCCACTGACCCTGATACATCCATTCCATTTCCTTTATGTCCTGGTGGAATCTCTCTCCTTGTTCTTCACTGACAGCACCTAGATTTTCTGGGAAATAGCTTAGATGGGAGTTCAAAAGGTGGAGCTTCAAGCTCATTGAGTAGCCCAAGGCTTTCAAGTTCTTCATCATGTTTCCTACGATGTTCTCGAAGTCACTGTCTCTATAGTTGCCAAGAAACTTCTTCACCACTTCTTTAAAGGATTGCCAAGCCGATCTCTCAATTTCTTTCATTTTGGTATCAAATATCTCGTCCCTCATGAGTTTTCGAATGTCAGGACCGACGAAAACCCCTTCTTTCAGCTTCGCTTCTGACAACCGTGGAAACTTGCTTGCAAGATACTTGAAAGTATCACCATCTTTTGGAAGGGCTTTCACAAACTGCTTCATGATGCCAAGTTTGATGTGAAGTGGAGGTAAGAGTACTTTTCTTGGCTCCACCAAAGATTCGAAGTGCACGTTCTTTTCTCCTACTTTTAGTGTCCTGCCTGGCCACACCTTCTCAGTCCAGTGCTTGGCTTTAGCACGGCTATCCCATTCGCAGAGGAAACAGGGGTACTTGGTGTAGCCGCCCTGTTGACCAAGGATCATAGAGATCACTTTAAGATCGCCACAGATGGTCCATTCGTATTTCTTGTAGTTCAGTTTGGTCAGTATGAAGGCTAAATTGTCATACTTCTCTTTCAAATGAACGGAATGTCCAACCGGTATAGAGGCGTATTTGTTGCCATTGTGAAGAAGGACAGCTTTTAGACTTCTTTGTGATGAGTCAATGAAGAGTCTCCAATCGTGAGCCTCATGCTGAACTCTGAACATTTGCATCAGACAGGTAACATCGGAGCAGTAAACAAGTTCACCGTCTTGAGAAAAGTAAGGCACGTAGTCTTTCTCTCGGTTTCTAAACCAACTAAAAGAAGTTCCAGGAGTCAACAAGTTCTTCTCCTGGAGCCTAGAACCTAGCAACTGAGCGGAATCTTTCGAAAGAGCCAGATCTCGAATCAAGTCGTTCAATTGTGATTGTGAAAACAGTTCGGGCTCACTGCTGTCGTGTGGAAATTCCTCATCAGAATTGCCATCTGACTCACTCCCCGATGGCCCACTCACATCGCTTAGGCTTTCTGGAGGCAAAGGTATGGGAATGCCAGGTCCATGAGATACAGGGCGCAGTGCAGATTCCAGGTTCGGGTAGCAGATTTTGTCTTTGTTTTTTAAGCTGTATCCCTGTATGTTGCACGAGCAAAAGTAACAGTCATCGCTGTGGTTTCGGGGCTCCCTCCATATCATAGGCACTCCGAAACGAAAAGATTTCACCTTACCCTTAGACCACATGCGCAGTCCTTCCACGCAACTGGAAGAAACTCGATGTGGGGCCCATGCCTTGTCCTGGTCTCCAAGCCTTACACCGAAGTATGCAAAATACACTTTCTCAACAAAGTCCGTGACCTTCCGCTCTTGCTTTTTCACTAACAGTTCGCCACAGATATAACAAAACCTGTCAGGAGAATTAACACATCCTCTTGAAGCCATGACAGTCATAAATGTATACACCAGACTTAACCCTTTAACGTCGTTAATGTAAAAACCGGACTTAACCCTTTCAGGCCGAGGTTCAATTTCGCATTTATGAAAACATAACAAGAATTCGGGTGTCTTCATTACTACATTATAATGAAATATATTTTTCATTATGTACATGTATTTGTAATTGTGTTTTCAATGTAAAATAGCATTTCTGCGGAAAAATTGAACTTTCCGACAAAAAATCCCAATTTGTGTCAAAACTGTATGTGTTAGAATTTTTACAATATTTTTCCAGAAATGACCGTGTAAAAATCTATAAGAAGCAGCATTTACTTTGAAGAAAAAAATTTCATCGCAGACCTGTGTTATTATTGTTTTTACTTGATGTGATAAGTCCTACATTATTTCCTGTTCCCATTCGTTTAGCTATCATTTATGTTAATATGTTATAGGTGAAGCACCGGGAATAATTTTATGATTTACTGATTTAGTAACAAATACAGCCCTGTGGGTTATATGGTTTGGAGGAAGACTGCTGGCTATGGAACCCACTTCACTATTTCTAAGCCTCATCGGGAAAGTCCACTTGAAGAATGAAAGAACTGTCATCGTAACATCGAGATTTGTATAGCGCAGAAGCAGTCACAGGAACCAGCTTATTCAGAGGCGCTCAGTCAAAAGAAAATGGATTGGCAGAAAGGGTTCGGTTCCAGGTCAAGATCCTATATTTATGCAGGCAGGCAGGCAGGCAGGCAGGCAGGCAGGCAGGCAGGCAGGCAGGCAGGCAGGCAGGCAGGCAGGCAGGCAGGCAGGCAGGCAGGCAGGCAGGCAGGCAGGCAGGCAGGCAGGCAGGCAGGCAGGCAGGCAGGCGGATGCGGTGCTTGGTGTTTGGAATGGGAGCGGAGAGACATAAGAGGAAGAGGTAATAGGAGGGGAAAGCCGTACTCCATTGTATCTGCAATGGAGCCATTCCAAGTGTCCAATAGTGTGTTGGCAGAGATACTTTTGGCAACTATAATCACCTTCATTATGACAAAGTCGTTAGACAGAAACTACCTCTATGACCTCTGACTAAATGCATTTCGGCCTGGCGTTTCTGACGAACGATGCTTCTGACTGAGTTCACTTGAATCGACCACTGATTGATGGTTAACGGAAAATGCTAACGGCGCGACAGAAGTCATTGGAGAGGATCAATGCGTGACAGAAAATATAACGGTTTATACAAAATGACTTCTCATCGTTCTTACCAGCATGCTTTTGAGTTTGATTTCCTCGAGTGTCATCTCGTACGGTAGAATCCACATCCCTCTTTCAGATTTGTTGCTTCCATATATATCCAGCGTGCGCCATCTTCTTGTTGTACAATAGGCCTACTTGTGTGTCCTTTAATCCTGTAATTGATATATTCGAGGCAATAGTTTGTGTGGAACAGAACGTCGTTTAAGCGGAACAATTATAGAACTAAACCTGCAGAAAACTGAAATGAAGCCGATCCGAAAATCGAAGCAGTTGTCGAAACGAGTGAATAAAGTATGAACATTGTAATTGTAAACGGTTAAATTCGCATTTCGAGGGCTATTCTTCAAAATTATAGATTTTGTTTTACTACAGAAGGGAAAAAGTCCTAGGGTTTTCTTGCCTGTTTCATCTTGTTTTAACCTACTGAAAATTTAAGGTGTTATAGTTAAAGAATAGGCCTACAATGCCTAAATGTCTTTTGTGAGCCTCTGGGCATTTCGAAGGGTGTAGAATGTTGTGAACCAACACAAATGCCTTCCTTAATAGTTAGTTATTTTAGAAGTTATCGTTATGAAATATGGAAATCTTTCACCTTCCTTGTTGATCTTACAAGTAATTAAGCACAAGGTCTATTACATTTACATGTACTATCCATTAAAAGGGACAGAGTCAATTACCGTAGGCTTACTCATAATCAGAAACTGAAGACTTCTAAATCGCTACTTAAACGCTAATCGCAGGGCACCAGCTTATTAGTGAGCGGTGCGTGGTCAGTGGGGTTGTCGAAAGATGCCATGCGAAAGAAAAGTCGGTTGCCAGAATTCGAGAGTAAATTATGGGAAATGCGGGGCTATGATGATGATGATGATGATGATGAGTTTTCTGCCCGAAGGCTTTATGCCACCCGGGGATGAGATGAGTGAGGTGGTTTCCCGTTGCCTTCCTCACAGACAATTGTGGGTGATTAACTTGTCCAAGGTCGCTACCCAGTGGCGTGAGGTAGATTCGTACCCGCGACCCTCCGGTTACGAGGCATCGAACATACCATTACACCACCACGTCCCACGCTATGGCGGGGCTATACTGCATATATATTTTGGTCACCTATAGGCACAGACACATTGCGAAATTGGGAGAAACGCTTCAGTTAAGGATGAAGGTACAGTGAATGAGAGTTTGCGTGTCCAAAGACAGACAGAAAATTATATACTGATCTCCCCCACTTTTTATACTGAATCAAGGCTGAAGTAGAGATCAATCGCTAGGTGGCAGAATCATTCATTATCCAATTTTTATTGACAGCATTTTGTTTCCAGTCACCGCCATTTTGGCGTTGTTGCCACAGGAATTTGATGTTAAGTGAAATTTTCAATATTTTATTGGTTTACTTGACTTATATTCATCTCTGTTGCTAATTTTCTATGGAATCATATTTTATCCACACGACGGATATTCTGAAGTGTGGCCTAATGCTCATACTACGTTTGTTGGGCTTCACCATTTGTACATAGTACGACATAAGATAGCAAAGGTCTTGTGGAGGCGCTTGTTTCACAGTGTGAAAGGCTGCACTACATCAAAAGAAGAAGCAGAGTAATCTGACACTACTCAATGGGTTAAAAGACATCAGAAATACCGGTGATCGCAGACGCTGTGGAATGAAAGCTTTTGAAATGAGATTGCTTGGGTAAGAGGGAATTTTCGAGATAATATGTCAACACCATCGACACATTGTTTTCAAACAGAGATAAACTACACACTGGACGATTATTGACCATATCACCAGCATATAGCCGTTGGCGTTTGAGTCTAGGCAAATTATTCGTCCACTTCTGGGAGGCTGGAAGGAACCTTTGAGGCAAATCTACTTCAAGGGTGAAAAGTGAAGAACAAAGTAATGAAATATTAGATTTATAGCCATATTTTTATTCAGTCTAAATCAGTGATGGGAATAATTTAGCAGAAGCAGTGCAAATTAAACCTCTGTTAAAAAATTACTTTCCAGTGTACTTGAATATTTCATGATTGGTAAGAACCTATGGAATTTCGGAAATTGGTACAGAAACATGCTGTTGATGTTTGTTTGACTGTATGGAACATCTGATAATGCAACGAGGGACTGATTATCACGATAAACGTCTCAGATGTGAATTTTGCTGAAGAAGATTTGCTCAGCGTTGCAATTTCAAAGCCCGTGTAAGAACCCAGATTGGAGAAAGATGGTACATATGCAAGGAAGGAAACGAAACATTTATAAATGCTAGCAGTCTAAGGTCACATTGTAGATGTATTCATACAGAGGAGAATGTGTTTGGATGTCATTCATGCAACAAAGCATTTTTGCAGGTTTATCAGGGGAGGAGTCACTTAAGATGGCACAAAACCAGAATGAAAGGGCATCTGGGGAACCAGCGCTACAAACAGAATGGAAAGACTTAAGCTGCTGAAAGAAGCTATTAGTGCCACACATTTGAATAATTCAAATAAGAAGGTCGGTTTATCAGCCACAAATGAGATCAGGATTCGTAGAAAGGAGTTGTGAGTAATGAAATCTAAACTTTGCCTTTCTTCATTAAAGCCTCAGATGACAAAACCAGACGATGAAGGAAGTTTTGGAAAAGAAGCAAGATGTGGGAGTCATTTCATCGTGAAACCTTATGGCTCTGGAATCTGTAGTGCAATGTTTGAAATAGAAGAGGACTATTCTGATATTCCACAGAAGGACACATGTGCTTACGTGTTGAAACTGTCTTTGTTGTTTCCCTTGAGCATAGAAATCATATTAATTGAAGAGGTCCTACTTTAGGTCTGCGACAAGGAAATAATGGAGTGTGGGAAAACTTGCCTGCAGAGATGACCTGGCTATTCAAGCAGGAATTTGGAAATTAGACTATTGATGTGGATATATAGTTGTCGACGCCTAGCAGCAAAGTACACGAAAGCCTAAGCGATATCCAAATTATACGCACTGCACCACCCAACGTGTGAGACACACTGGTCTATCGGTAACGCGTTAGGTCAATGATGATGCGGTTGCGGGTTTGACTCCATGTAACAACCCTGGGCAAGTTGTTTTTGCACATGTGCCTCAGTCGCTAAGCAGAAGCAGTATAATTTGGTATCGGTGTAAGAGAAGAAGTAAACGGGAAGTCCTGCGAAGCACTGGCCCGGTATCGAGTACCTCGGGATTCATCCATTACCTACTCAAGAGCCGATGAAAAGGTAATGAGGACCTCCACTACGTTCCTCAAGGGAAGTGGGGGCTTTACTTTACTTACAACCCTGTGAAACTGGATGTCGATGTACCTAGAGGTGGCGAAGCATGACTGCGTGGAAGGAGCCGCTAAGCCAGGACAATGCCAACGGATGATATTCTGGTCGGGGTATTTGAGTAGCTTCTGTAACATTTTGTCTAGAGACTTGTCCTCTCGGAAGCGATTGCAAGGTCGGATTTCAGACTATAACTTATGCTGCCTATGCTTGGAATGGATGGATAAATTTACTGCCATCAGAGGGTTCCCAGCAAAATGAAGCAGTCCGTCCTGTGAAACCTGCTATCATAATACATCAAAACGTGTTAAAGTTGAAGTCCGAGTTTAGGGCGACATCCCTGGTTAAAGTTGACACTGGTAGAAAGTGTGAATTTTGTCGATCATGATGTTCAACTGATGATTCAGAAATCGGTCAGGCTCTGGCTTCAACTCAGGTGCGCCAAATGTGATTATTTGTGAGAATATTAAAGATGATCCCGCGTTCTACAGCATCACAGTTCTACAGCATCACAGTTGCCTGGCAATGATCCCTGTAATTGTTTTTTTGCCATATGTCAAGGCCTACCGCGTAATCAGTTACATTTTGGACCTGCGCTGTGATCCGTAGGACTGGACATCAGTTAGTTGTAAAGTAAAAGGCGATTGAATCGAGTTGTATGAAAATGAAAATACTAAGAAAAGGTTAAACTGTGCTTATAGTATCTCTCATTTGTTTTATGATATTGGCAAGTATTGTACATATGATCTGTGTTGACCTTCGAACCAGAATTTAAGAGTCTTATTCTTTTCAGGGGTCAGCCTCAAGTCAATCGCTAATTTTTGGTGTCGCTGCACGCATAAGGTTTAAAGCGTGCTCATACTTGAAAAGGTGGTACAAACATGTAGAGACTGTGCTAGCTCACTTAGTTCTTGAAGGTGTAGGACAGTATGTCGGCAAATATGTTGACCATCCTGCCTTAAATTTCTAGATCACAATACATATTTGAGAAAAACAAAGTGGAACTGGTATGAAGATTCATGTATCTGGGGGTTGAACATCGAGACTGATTATATCAGCAGTGAGCTTCATGCACGACGGCTTCTTTCATGATTTATGAGGTAAAAGTATTTTAGTGTGCATGTAGTTTTGATAACTACAGAAGGAGATTCAGTAATATAAACTTCACATTAATAAGACAGATATGATATTATTAATCTGGACGTGCTACTATTTCTGTGTGTAGTCCTTAGGGTAGATTGCGGTCCCTCTACTTGTCTTTTTTCAATATGGGAAACTTAGAAGGCGGTATTTGCATGCATTATATTGTGATGGAGTACACGTGGATGCGTAGGAGACGTAAAGTGACAAGGCAGTTTGGGAAAAGCACAACTCACTGTAAGAGCACTTCTCTCACTTCACTCTTTGCTCTACTGGCAACCAGACTTGCTTTTTGACATGGCATCTTTGGTCAACCCCACTGACTTGACGCAGCGCTTGTGAATAAGCTGGTGTCCTGCGCTTATCTTTGAAGTAGCACTGAAGAATTTGATTGATTGAGACAACTGAGGGCCTATGGGGAACAGCACAGAACTGCAGCTATGCAAGAACATCCATTTTGTTGTTAGAGGCGCCTTGCGTGACAAACAATGGCGGATAAATAGTTACAAAGAGGAAAATTTCATATCTCGAGGTATTTAATTGGTGCTGTATGAAATAACGTGATACAAGCAGACTTGATACATGCTAAGGGAACATTTAATAACATTTAGTAACATTTAATATGAGTGTATCAGCATCTTGTTCTGTAGATGCGTACAAAATATTAACCTCAGTTGCTAAGAAAATTTCCTTAAACTCTGAAACTGATCTAGATTAGCATTAAATCCAACACTCACAACTGCTAGAAAACATGCTCTAACCATTCAAAGAACTACACATATAGAGTTAATTCAGTTATACTATTGTACCTGGATTGGTTTCAGAGTCGTTCCATTGTGTATTTTGATCTTGTGAAGAGTTTCTTCTTATCGATGCCTGTTGGAAAACCACCACATTATTTGCATTAAAATTGAAGGATATACATTTATTTGCTTCTTACTAGTTAAGATTAGTTTGAAACGAAAGCATATGCAGCAGTTCGCTGACATCTGTACACAGTCGTCTACAGACTTTTCAATGGTTTTCCATAGCAAACTTAGTGCATGGAAATGCAGAGGTCAACCTTGGCTGAAATTCAAAATATAACATTTACATTAATTGGAAAGGAACTGAACCTTAGTGTGAACAGGTGCAAGATTATGCGCTATGTTGCCTGCCTCTAGGTAATTCCAGTGCATTGATGAGTTGTGAATAATGCAGGAATACATCTTTTCTTTTGCCCTTACGACTAGTTAGGAGTCATATAACTTTGGAAGTGAAAATTTTATGAGGCTTTTAGTTAACAAAACTTTTGATATAAATGTTTTTAGTTTTATATTGTGAAATGCTTCTGATGACAACACGGTACCATGATAATTTATAGAGACGGGTGTTTATTTGTCAGCATGTTTTTTTACTTACAGGAGTTCCCCACTGTTTTCTTATCTATGGTCATAGAGAAATTCACATTCCGTGAATATTTTTAAAAGAAGGAGGCTGCTTGTGTTTGGATACTTAACGCGTTGCCAAGGCGACGGGGACCATGGCAGGGCCTTGGGAGGAATTATTTCTTCTCGGCCCAGCGAGAGGCGAGAAGAGACCTGTTGGACGGGCTTGGAATACATGAAGAAGAGTGGAAGTTGCGCTGCGCCGACTGAACTTCGGGTTGTATACAGCTTTGAGATGGGGACAGAATAGAAAGAGTTGGCTGCGCGTTATGGAAATGGAAGGCTTCGCTCCGTACAGGAGCATGCAACAGATGATGATGATGATGATGATGATGATGATGATGATGATGATGATGATGATGATGATGGTGAGAATCATGGTGAGAATCATGGTGATCATGGTCATGGTCATCATCAATCTTGCTATTACAGTTTTAATATTTGTTGTTATCACTTTGTATAAATGTATGAAATGCTAAGTTCATGGGAGAAATAACCTGAGTGTCCTGAACATAAACATGGGGTATATGTTCCTTGTCCCAAAGGAATCAAAGCCTGTGGTTTGTTTAGGGAACTGACGAGAAGTATGATTTGTCATTTGGGCAAAGGATGCTCGTAGACATTCTTATTGACACGTCATCCAAGTGCTTGAAAAGTAACGTAAGTTGCATGTAGAAGTCAGAGTTAGTGAAGGTAGCTGCTTTGGTAATTTTGTCCACATAATGACTATCAATGTGGAGAAGTTCAGAAGAAATTAAGTACCATGTTATGTGAATATATATATACAGCAGCTTCCTTCCTCAGAGTCAGCAGCTGTTAAAAGGCATGAACAATTCCTGGTATCAGTACCTGTACGAAATCGTCCTAGCCAGGTTGGCATGCAGGCTTAAAAGCACTGAATACATCCTTTGAAGCGAAATAGAGATTTGATCCCAGTTGTTAACTGACCGAGTTTTCATATCCTTGGGATATTCTTCATTCATATTCATGATCTTTTTACTCTTTAACTGTTTAAAGTAAGTATTATAGACAGTATATGTTGAGTCTGTATGTGTAACGGTGTACAGAGAAGCCTGCAGATAATAAAGTGAAGACCATTTAACAGCATACCTAAGATTTCATATGCAGTAGTCCATTACTTGAAAGTGTACACTTTATATGGAAATACAGATAGATGACTCACTTGAGTGACCAATTGGTAGAGAAGTGCAAAGTGTAAATGGAGCCATTGTTTGTGTTTTTTTAGTGGCTTTGAGTTGATATTTTGAAACTCGAAGGTAGTTTTTGGAGAAATGGCTGCAGAAATAGTGTGAGAGTGAGAGGAAGCTACTGATAAGAGACAGATAAATGTTAGGGTAACATGACTGCTATGACTGATTTTCAATTGAAGAAGGACGAAATGTGCTATGATATTGTATGAGACATCAATAAATGGCACACGAAGGACTCTGTAGAATCCAGTGAGTGCCTTGAAGTAATCGAGAAAGACTGCATTAGAAGCAACATAGAACTGATTTCTTGAACAGCAGAGGAAATGGAATGACCATATGAAATACAGAAGTCTGAGATAGTGATGTTAAAGTAACTGTTATGGAGAAAGTATTATGGAATCAATGGAAGAAATGATGGAGGTATCCAGAAGCTGATAGTCGAACGGACCCATACAACGGCTGGGGTTGAGCATGCTTTCTTGCGTGGTACACTGTTCTTGTGGAGCAATTTTCGTGAGGAAATCATATCTTCATACCAAAGCAGTTCAACAGTTGGTTTGTATGAGTTTGCAACTGTTTAGAAATGTGAAGCAGGTATGTAGAGACCTGTCTGAATCTTAAAATGCGCTAAGTAGGGGCTTGCAAGCACTTATATAGGCGTTGGATATGATTAACTGAGTGAGTTACTGAGGAGAAGTGAAGATAGAAAGATATGGAGACATGTTGCGGCTGAAGTTCTGATGGAAGATGGGTAAAGAGAAGACAGAGAAATATATGCATAAGAAGTATTTCGAACATCATCCATTTTGAAAGACGTATGTCAGAAGCGTAGTGACAGGGACAATCATCAATGGCATGTTCGCTATTTGCAGTTTAGTCAGGACATTAGAACAAATATTAAGACTACGACTGCCTGCACAGATAACTTATAAATGTTGTTTCAGCCGAAGGAGCAGTAAATGTTGCAATACTTAATTGTATACAACAGAAGCTGTGGACCTGTGGTATACATTAATGAAGAGAATAGCTCAGCATCTGAAGAACTTGTTTGAAGTACTTTGAGAAAGTATGAAATCCACATTACTGCACAATGAAACTGAGTTCGGCAGCATATGAAATCGTCATTATAGCAGAAGGAAGAATAAGTGTAGAACATTGAACATTGTTTAATGAAGTACCAAGAATCTACACAGTTACAAGTTTCACCGGAATTATTACTATACAAATGCTGGCATCAAAGGGCAATCCAGAAGAGACAAATGTCCCGCTACAATATGCATTGCCCTTTCACATGATTTGCATAGAGGCGGTTAATGCAGTACGGCATGTAAGCCCAAAGCTGATTCAATGTCAAGTTTAATTTTATATGAAATAAACCGAAACAGTGCAGTGTAAAGTAAAACAGGAATATGATAGTGCTGTTAATTTTTTATGTGGAAATGTGTAAGTTTTGGGGAAATATTTTGTTAAAGATTGTAAAGGAAACTATAGAACAGAATTTGTTTTTGACATTCAGTGCTAACATGGACAACCTAAGATGGCCATGACCAGTATCAGGAAGGATTTCCACTACACCAGCATCTTGTCTCCCCGGCTTGACCCTTAAATTCCCACTGGGGACTGAAAGTGACCATGAAACCTGTCTATTGAGGATTTGGTTTCATATGGCGTTGGTTTTCCAGATGCGGCTATTATGTGGCGCTGAGAATTTCGGATATTTATATCAACGTCTACAACATTATTCTGTGATAGTTCAATTTTGTAGAAGCATTCTTGTTGAAGGTAGTTTGTAGTTAAGCACTAACGTCTGTGTTTTATTTGTGTTGAAGAAGCTTTTGTGTTCCATGGTTGCGCTTGACGTTTTTGTGTTTGTGGAAGTGAACACATATAGTGTTGTAAGATATTCACAAGCGCATTTCAAGAATGTACTTAAGTTAGAATGCAATGAGTTGTTTATTATTGTGAAACTAATCATCAGTGTCGAGTTTGTTAATGCCTATAGGTGTAAGAAAGAAATAGTGCTGATATGCAGTTGAAATGAAGAGCCAATAATAAGTAACTGGAATGAAGTATTACCAAGTTATGTAGTGAATGAAGAGTAGTATGTGCTGGTGGTTACTGGACTTTCATATTGTTGGTTTGGGACTGACTGCTGTATATTTGTGAACTGCCTCTCCCGAAGAGAATATATTGAATGAAGGTGTCTGGTATGTTTTTGGTGTCAGCTGAGTAGCCTGCCTGCGTGCGTGCGTGCCTGCGTGCCTGCCTGCCTGCCTGCCTGCCTGCCTGCCTGCCTGCCTGCCTGCCTGCCTGCCTGCCTGCCTGCCTGCCTGCCTGCCTGCCTGCCTGCCTGCCTGCCTGCCTGGAGAAACTTTTTAAGTGGTCTACTGTGTAAGTAGTCACCGCTCCCTAAGAGAACAGAATATCTTTCTGACTGAACACGACAATAGAAACTGATCCCTTTTCAGTAAATGGGGACATGTGCCTGCTATACTATTGTTATGACCAAGGAAGCTTTATTCACGATTTGTTATGTTATTGGGCATAATATTTTGGAGTACATATTGAGTTTTTATTATATTCACAAGTTTACTGAACACAAAACAGAAATAAATATTGCAGTAATTATTTGACCAGTGCACATGACATGAGAGGGTGAAACGAACAGAAATCGTTTGAAGGGTGCCGTATAAATGGTTAGAGTGATTGGAATGAGTAGCCAGGTAGGCCTGCACATATTAGGAGATTCTGACTTGTTTAAATTGCATCGCTAGTGAGGGAAACAATCTAAGAAGTTGTTCAATTCACTGTAGTTGAAGAATTAACGAAGCAATTAAGAGTAGTGCTAACCCTAGTAACTATAGTGACTGCTGACAAGTAATAAAGCATGCTGTATGCATATGAAGACAAGAATAGTTTAGAAAGTGTTTCAAGCACAAGAAATTTCTGATAAGGAAATGAGGAAGTTGGAGAAGATGTTACTGTCACGAAAGGCGTTGCGGAAGAGGAATTCTTGTAGATATGATGGAAACATGGCCTTCGATGTACCGAACTGTCGCCTGAGTTTGCGTTTCGTCCGCATCCAAATGTTTTCTATGTTCTGGATGTGGATTTCGCAGTCGTCGGGATTGACAAAGTTTTTCTTGTGTACGACAACTGAATGCATGAATATGCCATGCTGTATCTTGTCTATGTTAGCATAGGCTGGAAACTCGTCTGATATGATGTGTGACCCAGGCAGGATGTTTCGTGTTATGATGGCCTGCAGTGTTTGGGTCTTGCGATCGGGAACTTCACTAAGAAAACAGTTTCCAGAATGCCTTTCGACTGCGCCAAAGACCCAGTGACCGACGCGCCAGTGGCCCTTATGGTGTTTACGATGGAAGAATTTGGTTTCGTCGATTTCGACAACGATCGGCTGTCCTTTCACGTCCATTCCCCCAATCGGCCCGCAGTGTTTTTCAACCCAATTTCTGCATTCTTCCCGACAGTAGTTATTCCAGTGCACAACTGCAGAAAGACAAACTTTAGCTTCAAGGGCTGTAGTGCGTTGAGGCATGTTTTGGGCCCAACAGTATATGAGAATAATTATTTGACTGAGAGAAAGGCGGCTTCTCTGGAAGAAACTGTCACAACGGACCGTTCTTCGAAAGTTGCACGTTCGACATGACCACCTTCGTCCATCTATTCCTTGTTTATAAGCGACGAGAGACGCTGGTTTATGGCATAGTGGGCAATCGACAGAATTTTTTACGAGTCTTCGACGTGCTAACCACTGCAGACAGCTGTCAGTAGTGCTAAGTTCAGATAAAAGCGTTCTTAAACACCATATCTCGCTGCGTTGCTCGTCTGGGCTTAAGAGTTGTTGATGAGTTACGATTTGTGACGGAGCTGTCCGTCCTTGTGACATGTTTAACTGAATGTATTATTTATGGGAGAATAAGAACCTAAGAGGAAATAGGTTCTACGAGGCAAAGTGTATGTTCGGAAACATGCACGATCAGAAATATCTACCTATAAATGAAGTCTGGAAGCGGGAACATGAAGATAAATGACCTGAGTTGAAAATTTCCTCAGTCAAAAATGTTGATATGTAGTGTTGAACTGAATACCTTGATCTGAACTGGCTGTAGTCGTGTGCGGTGTTGCTTAGTCCTGACGCCACTGTTGGCAGTCTTTTGAAATGCTCATGTTGAGATATGTAGTTTCGCTATTTACGACGAACTTCGCATATTAATGTTGTCCCGTTCAATATGCGCAAGTAGTATTTGGTTTTGCCTTTTAATAATAAATGAAATCATAACGTGTGAGGTAAATAAGACCGATATGTGACTGGTTGTAGTGTTCCTGAACGTACATCCGGGGATAAGAGTTTTGTCAGGAAGTGTTGAGGTTGTAGTCAAAATATGAATGCTGTGTTGCTAATCCAAGTCTAATTGTTATTTCATCACAATGAATATGGGGCTATTGATGAAAACGCGGAAAAGAACGACTAGAGCTAATTTACTAATGTACTAATATGGAGATATCTATAAGGGGAGAACATTAATGCAATGCCTATAATATAACATTTTTCAGCGGAATCGGGGTTGCGAGAGTGTTTTCTGCGTTGTCTATGGCACTCACCGTGTTCGAGTGCACAGGTGCCAGCCTAACGACTGTATCATATTTCCTTCATGGGAAGGTGCGCATGAAGTGATCTATTCGTAGATCCACAGAGCTCGGTGCTGATTTCGAGCGTGAAATTTGCTATGTATACCGAGTATTGAGTCCGTTAAGGATAACAAGAGCATTGTTTGCTTATCGTTGAGGACGAAGGGAAAAAGGGATCGTGTTGCATAAGAGTCGAAGAGAGAATCTGACCTCTGTCGTGTTTAATGGACAGGCGAATATCGAGTCTCTTCAGATTGCGTTTGGGGCTGCAGCGTTGAGCTGTGCAACATATCCACAAGGTGTTGCGAGCTGTTGTTGCCGCCCATTCTTCTCGGATCAGTGAAGCGTGTCTTTCCATATGTCCGTGAAGTAATCGTAATCTCGAGATTTCTACAGCCCTCAACAAAAGCTAAGTCGCGGGAACCAGGTTATTCACAGGCGCTCAGTCAAAACAAAATCGATAGTCAAAGGGGTTGGGTTCCAGGTGAACATCCAGGAGTCAGGCACTCAGACAGTCGGACGGCTACGGTGGATGATGTTTGAAATTGAAGGGAGAACATATATAAGTGGAAGAGGAAGAATCAGGATAAAATTTTTTGAAAAGAAGTCTTGTCAGTCTTGAGTGAAAGACCTACGCAGAAACTGAAAGAGGTGAAGTGTTGGTGAGTTCGTATGATTGATGTGTCTCGTGGTCATTATGTTGGTTAAGTACCCAAGAGAACTCCAATTTTTGTTATTTTATGAATATGAATTGTTTATTTTTGAAGAGGCATTATTGACCCGGATAAATTATCGAACTCCAGGCGGAGAGGTCAAGTGACTGAACCGTAGAACAAGTGATAAATTATTGAATGTGGAACTTGCGATACATTAGTTTGTTTGACTTGTTTATGACTCTTTATCGATCTATCTCTTGTGTCTGTGAATGAAGAAGTTAAAAGTTAGGGAAAGTTGTCCCAAAAGTGTAGCCCTGGGAATTTTGTGATTTTATAATTTTGAAGGCTCTGGAGGAGAAATCTGAGATACATCATATGAAGCGTGAGCCCAAGAATAGGGAGAAATTAATGGCAGCAGATTCCCTGAGAAATTTAGGTAATATTTATATAAAGGGAGAAGAAAGGTTTTTAAAGTATTTCGAGCAAAGTTATAGGAAGTGAGAGAAATATAGTGGAACACTTGAATTTATCTATGACGGATATGTATGGCATTTCTTCTGTTGTCATTAACGCATTAAAGTGAATGATTTTAACACTGGACAACAAATTTTTACAAAAGTCATGTTACTGAAATGAAATTAGTCAGTTCTTATCAATTTGTATGTGCTGAACACGAATATGACAGTGAAAATGCCGAATTGGCTCTAGTTTTTTTGTAATCTGAAATGAAGTAATTTTATATCGCACAATGCATGCCAATAGTGATACACTTACAGTTAATATTTGTAAAAACCAGGTCATAGACTAGTTCTTAGATTTTTTTGCCTGTCTCTTGTACAGCTGTTCGGGAGCATCTCTGCGGAGTGTCCAGCAGTAGTCAGCCAACATTGTAGTGGACCATTTTCCCCGGTACCTTTGCTCCATTGTTGCGATATCTTGATGAAAACGTTCGCCATGTTCGTCACTAACCATACCACAGTTGTCAGGGAAGAAATTCAGATGGGAATGAAGGAAATGCATCTTCAGAGACATATTGCAGCGAAATTTCTGGTACTGCTTGAGCATGTCTTCTACTAGTTCCTTGTAGTTTTCTGCCCTAACATTCCCCAGAAAGTCTGTAGACACTAGACGAAAAGCATTCCATGCTTGTTTCGCATCACCCTCCAGCAAGTTGTTGAAGCGGTCATCTTTGAAGAGTTCTCTAATCTGAGGACCCACAAAAACTCCCTCTTTAATCTTTGCTTCGCTGAGTCGAGGGAATTTTTCATGCAGGTATCGGAAAGCTGGCGAAGTGCGGTCCATGGCTTTCACGAAGTTCTTCACCAAACCTAGTTTGATGTGAAGGGGTGGTAGTAGGATTTTGTGAGCCTCGACCAGAGCTGGGTGCTGGATATTCTTCTGTCCAACTGCCATGTTTTGTCTGGGAGTCCATTCCTTCCGCACGTAGTGCAACTCTCTTGCTCGGCTATCCCACTCACACAAGAAACACATATATTTTGTATATCCTTGCTGCAGTCCCATTAAAATGGCAACTACCTTCAAATCACCACACAGGTGCCATTTGTACCTGTTATAGTCAATGGAATGCAGTAGCTGTTTTAGGTTATCGTATGTCTCTTTCATGTGGACAGCATGCGCTACTGGAATAGATGGAAGACGGTTTCCATTGTGCAAAAGCACAGCCTTAAGACTCAGTGTTGAAGAGTCTACAAAGAGTCTCCATTCTTGTGGGTCATGAGTGATCTGTAAGGCATTCATGAGGTCGTCAATATTGGAACAGAATACCAGATTACCTTCCTTCATAAAGAAAGGTTCCAACTGCTGATGGCGCTTTCTATATGAAGTAATTGTGACATCTTCTTCTAGAAGATTCCATTGTTGGAGTCTTGATCCTAGCAATTCTGCCTTGTTTTTGGATAAGTCCAAATCACGAACAAGGTCATTTAGTTCTTCCTGTGTTATTCTGTGTGGGGTTGATGATGCACCACAGTGAAAATCGGGATCACTGCACGCTGACGGACCAGGAGAAGAACATGTCGGCTCACCCTTGTCCTCATCAGATGAATCAAGGAAAATATATTCTGCTGGAGGTTCTGGAATAGGAAGTCCATCACCATGTGGAACTGGTCTCAATGCTGACGGAATGTTTGGGTAGACAATTGTCGACTTCTTTTGCTTCGTTATTCCACCGGAAAGAGGAGGAACCAAGCAGAAGTAACAGTCATCTACGTGGTTGCTTTGCTCTCTCCACACCATGGGAACTGCAAACGGCATTGATGGTCTTTTGCCATTCAACCACTGTGAAAGCTGTGTTGTACATGTAGCACAGCATATATGCGGGGCCCATGGCTTGTCTTGGTCACCAACCTTGCATTCGAAGTAAGCATGATATGCCTTCTTGACTTGGTAAGTGATACTTTTCTTCTGGTTGGCAAATGTCACTTCCGCACAAATGTAACAAAAGTTGTGCACAGTATTTACGCACTTCCGAGGCATTACTGTTCTGTATTGTATCTAAATGGATAAAGTAATAATAGTTTTATAAAACAGTAACTTAAACTGTCTCGCACAAAGTCTGTAATATTGTAAATGCTCAACCGTTCCGACTCGCTTTATATAGTACACTGCTGACGTCATCTTACGTCAGCAGCCGACTGGCTGTAGTTTTACATTGCATCAGAAAATGACGTAATCAACTGTGCATGATGTGTCCATGATGGGATTATGCAATGAGGTGGAATATTACATCATTCTAGACTTATTTAGGATATTGTCGCAGTCCTACTGCATAAATTTACATGGTGAAACATAAAAAATGAACTATATGAAATATTTTCAAAACGAGAGCCAATAAAAATTTTTTATGGTTATATTCGTGTTCAGCACATCAAGATGCTACACATTAGGGCCTTTTCCAGTCAGTAACGATTTCTATGTTGACCAGTGTTACCTTTATTAGAGCAGAAGCTTACTATATCGACTAGCCTTTGCGAAGATAGTAGAAGTTTTTGGAGGACAATTTAGAAATGAGAATTTGAACATTTGTTTTTATGTGCTAAAGAGGAAGTGAAGGTAGAAGTGGACAGTTATGAAGCGATTTTGTGACATTATATGTGAAATCGAGATATCAGTGAGCAACGAATAGGTGAACGAGTAGTCAAACACTTGTGGCTGCATGTTCTAGATACAGTGTAATTGCGATGCTGAGAAATGCATGCATCTGTAGAGAAGAAGTAGGTGGCATTATTTACCTGCGTGGCGTGGCATGTCATGTCAGGTAGCACATGATGCTGTATTCTAAGGACATCCTGATGAAGGCTACAAATAGTGCCTTAGTGGCTAGTCCACCACAATGAAGACTATAAATGGAAGAGTTCGAAGCACAGGAACATCTGATGACTGTTGATACTAGTCTGTCTTGGTGAAGTTATCCACATGCATTCCGTGTGACCGACCTGAGCATTTGCAGAGGATATATGAAATGTGAAATTGGAACTCGGTTTGGTGTTACTATGAGTTTCGTAGAAAGCCACTGCACTATTGTTATGTGAATGAATGAATGAATGAATGAATGAATAATGAATGAGTATTAAGAGAAGAACGTGCGAGACAAAGATGAGAAGTAATTTGAATCAGAGGCACGGTCAGTCGCTCAGTTGGGAGTGAGGCAGTTGCAGGAGAGGGAAAAGTAGGTCATAGGTGAGTGGGCAAATTAGAAGGTTTTAAGTTGCCGATTGAAGCATGAGGCTGATGGAGCGTATCGTATAGAGAAAGGAATGTTGTACCAAATCACAGGCGAGGTCGAACAGAAAGCACGTTCTACGTAACGCTGAAGAGAGGTTGTCGTTTTGAATGCTGTTAAAGTTACTATCATCAGACTTGAAGTTGTATTGTGAAAGGTAGAGTTATTTATTATCAAAGGAAGTGTAAAAGTACTTGAATCCGTTAAATAGATGTATCTTTTAACATGGAAATGGCTGAAATGGACAAGAATAAAGTATTTGTAAGAGAGGTAAAGTGTAATTGCGATAGTAGTTTGAAATTTATATAGCGCGACATAGAGAGAGCTGAAGGTTATTCGAACGGGAAGAGAGAAATGAGGAATGGAACAGAAGTCTTTTTAAGCGCTAACAGGAAACAGGTAAAGAAAGGTATTGAGCTGAAACCACAAATTGCAAGTCACTGTTTTTCGAGAAAGATGGATCGACCACAGGGAAGGTTCTGTTATGTGTAAGTTTGGGTTGTGATGGCAGTCGAGTGAAGCAATCGGTGGGCAGGAATATATGAAACGGGAAATGGAAATTGCATAAGATGGATGAGAGCTTGGGAGAGAATTAGACAGACAGACAGACAGACAGACAGACAGACAGACAGACAGACAGACAGACAGACAGACAGACAGACAGACAGATACATAGAGACATGGAGACATAGATACATAAAAATATATGTACAGCCAATGAATGCTTGCTTGCTTGCTTGCTTGCTTGCTTGCTTGCTTGCTTGCTTGCTTGCTTGCTTGCTTGCTTGCTTGCTTGCTTGCTTGACTGACTGACTGACTGACTGACTGACTGACTGACTGACTGACTGACTGACTGACTGACTGACTGACTGACTGACTGACTGACTGACTGATCGATCGATCCATCCAAGGAATGAAGGAATGAAGGAAGGAAGGAATGAAGGAAGAAAGGAAGGAAGGAAGAAAGGAAGAAAGGAAGGAAGGAAGGAAGGAAGGAAGGAACCGAGCGAGCCACGAATCAACCAACGAAGCAACCACCCACTGAACCAACCAACTAACCACCGAACTAACCAAGCAACCAACCAACCAAGCAACCAACCAACCAACCAACCAACCAACCAACGAAGCAACCAACCATTCTGCGAATGTGTTATAATGCGGAAGAGGCACATATCAGAAAAGAGACCTAAGACAGAGGTCATATAGACAGTATTTAGCAATCTGTCCATGACATATTTGCAGAGAAGTAGTTGAGGATGACGAACTGAGGGGAAATTTTAATTGGCGCGCAATGGTTAGTGGCTTTGCTGGAATAATCGCAGCTGTAGTGTAATGAGAAGCTGTTGTTTATTGTAAGGAACTTATGGTGATATTTGTGAGGTTGAAAGCCTAGTGTAGAGAATTGCGTATGAAATTGTAGTCTGTATTTGTTTTAATAACAAACTAATAAACATAGAACCAGTAAGGACAACAAATGGAGAAATAATCACTGAAAAAAAGAAGATAATGGAGCGTTGGAAAGAACATTTTGAGGAGTTACTGAATAGAGAAGAGCCCAAAGAAATAGAGAAAATAATAAACGAGATAGAACAGGTCGAGTTATTAAATGAGGAGGAGGATGATTATGAGGAAGAAGATGTATCCCTAGAGGAAGTAGAAAGGGCAGTTAACCAAATGAAAAAAGGCAAGGCCCCAGGAGTATGTAAGATAACGGCAGAAATGTTGCAGAATACGGGTACATATACAGTAAAATGGCTGCATCGAGTAATAACATCTGTATGGAGAGCAGAGGAAATCCCAATGGACTGGAGAAAAGCAGTCATTATTCCAGTATATAAAAAAGGAGACAGACAAGAATGTGGAACTCCAGGGGAATCAGCCTATTAAGTGTACCAGGCAAAGTTTTCACCAGAATCATCCTGAATAGAATGGCAGATAGAGTGGATGGCATCCTACGGGAAAATCAAAGTGGATTTCGAAAAGGGAGAGGATGTTCAGATCAGATCTTTGTAATCCGACAAATCATCGAAAAAAGAATTGAATACAATAAAGAAACAGTTATGTGCTTCATTGACTTTGCCCAGGCCTACGACTCAGTCTGGAGATCAGGAGGATGGAAGATCTTGGAGAAATATGGCATTCACGCCAAATTAATCAGACTCATCAGAAAACTATATGACACAATAATGGCATGCATTCGATTAGAAGGAGAAGAAACGGAATGGTTCAAGATAGAAACAGGTTTCCGACAGGGGTGCATCCTGTCACCAATCTTGTTTAACATGGTATTGGACTATATCATGAGACGTCTGGAAAGAACTCATAATTTGGGAGCACAATCTCAACCAAGAAATGCAGAGGATGTCGAATATGCAGATGATGCATGTATGATTGCAGAATGCCTAACAAGAGTAATGGAGTTGTTGGAGGCATTAGCAGAGGAAAGTGGAAAACTTGGACTGAAAATTAACTATAACAGAACTAAAATAATGCCAATAACAAAAAAGGAATACAACGGGCCAATAGTTAAGCTTAAGGGACAGGAAATTGAGGTAATAAATAAGTTTGTCTATCTGGGAAGTGAAATGAAAGCAGGGGGAGGATCAGAAACAGAAATCAAAAGGAGAATAGCGCTTGCAGGGTCAACCTTTAACAGGTTACAAAAGGTCTTCAAACGACATGATATAAAACTGGCGATAAAGCTAAAAATCCTCAACACATGCGTGATCCCAGTACTAATCTATGGATGTGAGTGATGGAGTATTACAAGAGCAATGGAGAAGAAACTGAATGCAGCAGAAAACAAATGGCTCAGAAGAATACTAAGAGTTAGCTATAAGGACCATGTAAGGAATGAAAGTATTAGACAACGAACACAGCAACCATTGATAAGTAATGTGATCAAGAAAAGAAGGATGAAGTGGGCAGGACATGTCCTGAGGATGGAGGAGAACCGCAATCCAAAGAAAATCTTTAAATACAAACCGGACGGAAAGAGAGCAGTGGGAAGACCGAAAAGAAGATGGATAGATTGCCTTGAAGAGGATCTGAAAGGTGCCGGAGTTACTATCTATGGGAAAACGGAGGGCAGACGGAGAATGACCCTTGAGGAGATGGCCGGGAAACGAGATTTGTGGAGGGGTGTCATAGAGAAATCAACGACTGGATCCAGTCCAGAGATGATTACATGACATGACATGATTTGTTTAGGAGCTTATTTAGAGGGATTTAATGATGAATGATCTCGGTGAAGGTGGTATAGTCATATACAGTGGAAAGTCCAGATGAACAGGTAAGGCAGAGAGGGAGACATAATAAGGTGGAGAGAATGGGAAATAATGATGCTGTAGTTGAAGTGCAAGGAGAATATATTTAACCTATGACGTTAAGAGTATATTTTGAGAATGGGAATGTTAATAGAAAATGTGAGTACTGTGTGTGGTTTAAATTTTAGTATGAAGTGTAGAATTGATGTATTATTAATTTATTGATGTATGATTGAATTATTATTTCTGACTGATTATGTATTTTTTATTATTATTGAGTTCTCACTTATTATTGAGTATTCATTATAGAGAGATGGCATGTATGTTAGAAGGTGTGTTAGTGTTCTTGGAATGAATAAGGAAGAATGCTTGAGGAGCAGGGCTTTGTATAAAGCATGAATGAGAGAAGTGTAGAGAGAATTAGTCGGTATGATATTTTGCTGAAAATCAGACGAGCATGGGAAGTCAATGAATTGCTAATAAGCATGTTACTCATGCTGTGAATATCTTTTGGTGAGAATTATAAGCAGGATTGAAGTAGAAAGTAATTGTAGAAGTTCTTTCACAGCTGGAGAAATCCTTCAAGCAGCATTGGTACCCAACGACTTGACCATTGAGACTGGAAATAGAATGTTTCACAATGAGAATGAATTTTTGAAAGGTAAACCTTGTTGTATTCCCGCTGTTTGAGAAGTTGAATTGGCCAGTTGTTGTAGTAGAAGCAAGTAATGTTGACTTTCTTTGAGAAGAAAGGAAATGTGATATTAGGTAGCTGAATAATGCTTGAAATAGAAATGAGTGCATGAAAAAGTGTTTACATAGATATTGACTGTTGTGAAAGAGTTTATTTGTTACTATGAGGTATGTGAAAGGTAATTATTTGGTTGGAGGAAGTGTATGTAAAAGAGAAACATAATAAATAAGACTGCATGTAATGGGAAATTATCAATGTTACAAGTGCCAATGACATTTATGTGAAATACTGATATTGAACATGATTTTATTGATGAGATAAGGAATGGAGTAGAAATTTTTGCAGGTGGGTGGTAGGGTTGTAGTGTTGGTGTATGGAAGGTGTGGTCTTGAAGACATTGGCCAATGTGTCGGTCTCATGGAAGGTATGTCGGGTCCTGCGTTTGTTTCACGTGGTGAATGGTTGTGTGATTTGTATGTGTGCGTTATCTGCGATGAATTGTGTAGGAAAGTCACCATAAGAGAGCACTGGTATTGGTGTTGTGAGGTACATAAGTAAGGTAATAGTGGATGACGAAGTAGGGGAAATGTTTGTGGTGGGTATATATGAATGATAGACTGTGTTGCGAATGAGCATGACGTATATTTCTTATAGGGAAGTAATGAGAAATGACTGAATGACATAGGTTTAGGTGTACAATAAAGGCATGTGTTTGAAGAGTTGTGAGAATTATGTAAGAGAAATGAAGACATGAGAAATGGAGAAAGTGATGGATGGGAGTGATGGGTGAAGTGAAAGACTAGTAGAGACGTATGAAAGGGTGACATGAGATGTTGAGGGAAATGTTTGGGAAGAATGAATGGTAATTACCGGAAGGAATATGGTTGGTGCTCATGGGTGGTGTTGAAAACGTACTGCATACGAGAAGGTAGTGGGATATGGTTGAATTGAAAGAAGTAATGAAATGGTTTACTGTATTGGGTAGCTATGTAGAATGTTTCAATGAAGTGTGTTAGATATGGTGAATATGGGAGTGAAGAAGTAAGGTGGAAAGGATGATGGTGAATGGAGAGGTTCATAATGACATGGCTCTTTCCCGATAATATGAGTTATTGTATAATTATTATGGGTTAGTTTGTATTGGGAATATGTTATCATGAAATACGTGCATTGCAATGGGTTAATTGAAGAAGTACTATTTGAAGAAGGGGAATTTATGAAACTGCCAGAAGTTAACGCTGTGCTTTTTTGTTGCATCGC